>CABFVX010001869.1:37209-100725 GCA_902151425.1 Timema shepardi | reverse complement strand
CCCCCCCCCCCCCTCCCAACACTTTTTTTTTGTTTTACAGGAAGACAAAAAGAAAGTGGCAATAATTTAGAAAGTGGGGGTAGCGGTTTTTGTATATAGTAACGTATCTACGTTCTTTTTTTTATCTGTTTTTCATCTGATTTTTTTCTTACTTCGTTTCTGATTCTCTTTTACTACTAGATTCCTCTTCTTAATCCTTTCCGTATTTTCGTTTGAGTAAAGCCCACACAGACGAAGGAAGGGAGAATCCTTCATACACCTGAAACCACCTGACTGCTTTCGGAATATGACGTCACAATTCATTCCCACGCTAAAGCATCGATTTCAACAATATATGGCATACAGTATACATTCAAAATTTCATCCCAGCCAGTTAAGAGATTTTCTTTTATTAAAATGGTTTTATTTTCTCCCGTCACTCATATTTGGGTATATTTAATTTTAACTCTTTATGTTTATGATCCCTACTACGATAACTTAAACTGCGGATGGGTATTAAGACATATTTAAAAATTAAAACAAATATTGTAGAAATTGTTATGGATACGAATACTGTAATTCTCAGCATGTGACTTCGAGGGATAAATGTGAACATAGGTTTTATTCTATCATTATTATTATTATTATTATTATTATTATTATTAGCACCGTGTCTTACTACCCGTTCGGGTTATACGCACTTACGCTAATGTGTAATGGTAGGGTGATTGTGAGATGAAATGGAGGACCTACAGTTTAACGTGGAATCCGCGCCACGGTGGAGGCCTGGCATTCCGCACATTCACAAGATGTCTTGTCAGAGGTGAAGGAAGGGTTTGGTAATCAGATAAATCTGTGCCGGGACCAAGGATTGAACCCCGGCCGCCAGCACAAAAGTCTGACACCTTACCCCTAGACCACCAGGTCACCTTTTTTCTATCACCCCGTCTTAATACCTGTTAAGAATATACACATATATTATATTATTGTAATGGTGTATGGATAAGGAAGAAAGAATTTTATAGGTAATCTACTTGTATTCGCGTGGAAGGAGAGTGTAAAACCAATTCTCATAATCATAAACAGCTCATTCTAATACTACCATTTGACCGTTCAGTCAATTTAGCGGATTTTGTGAATATAGCTTTAAATTATAGCTCTGATAAATTATTTATTAGCCAGACTAAAACAACCTATTGCTAAATAATTTGATTGGACAGAAACTTGCTTATAAGGTCAAAGTTAATAACCAAGCTACTATTTAAATTATTATCTATATGTTTTTAATTATTATTAAATTATTTACATTATTTGACAAAATGCAGAGCTTTCAATGACGGTATGAAGGATTCTATTAATACTTATTAATAAAAATACAATTACTGTACTGCACACAGAGTTGTTTGCATAGTAATCATGACCAAAGAGTGAATAAATATGGTACATGGCTTAGTGTGCAGTTTACGTAGTATTCGAAACAATATGCAAATATAAAACAAAATGTACAAAGCTCATTAAAAATACAGTGCAGTAGACCCATTGTGTTGTGTATATAACACATCTAGCAATATGACTAAAATTAAATATAAAAATATTACCATTTTAAATCCAAGCTACTGTAAATTATTAAACCTACAGCAATGATTAAAAAAAACGTACTTTATGTTCATTAAAATATTAAAGAGGTTTTATTTTTTAAACTTCTTTTTTACTTATAGTACCTCATAAAAAAGTGAAATTTTGATTAATGAGCTCAAAACTTTCAACATTATTTCAGTCAAAACCCTATGATTTAAATAAATTTATCTATTTTTTTATGTCATTAATTTAATTTGCAATATGAATTTCTATGTAAATGATTTTTTTTAAGTATTTATAAATTTGACAACATTTACTATTATGGAGCAATCTATGTGTTTCCTACCTGGGGAAGATGTTGATTGACTACGCTACAAGCCTCTACGGTGGCCAAGTGGTCTAACGTGCTACTCTCGCAATAAAATAGACTTCCGATGACGAGAAGATTGTGGCTTGAATCTTGGTCGGGTGTACTGATAATATTTATTCCAAAATGGTATTCTATTTTCACTTCACGATAATTTATGAGTATACTTCCAATAAATATAACATTTCTCATCCCTAGACAGTACCCAAGAGTATAACACGAACGTGTAATAAGACGCGATACAAAAAAAACCTCTGCACGCAAGACATTAGTATTTCTAACTTATTTTTTGTAATGGACTTGAGGTTTCAGTTTCTGTCGATTTAGATTTATTATTATTATTTTCCCCGCGTCTTACTACCCGTTCGGATTATACGCTTTAAGTACTAATTACGATAATGTATTAGAAATTGGGAAGGATGAATTAGAGGAAGGTAACACGCATTTGCGTGGAGATAGAATGGAAAACCATTTAGGACCCCCCCCTCCCCCCATCCCCTCCCCCCAGTTCAACCCGACCAAGATTTGAACCTCGATCTCCCCGTCCTCAGCAGTCGAGTTCAACACGACTAGCGCGTTAGTAAACTACGCCACCGAGGTGGGTCATTATTTGTTTACAAATACACCTCTATTTTATCACGAATAAGCAGTCCATTTGAAATCTTTAGAAAATACAATAATATTTTAATGTAAGAATTAAAAAAAACATTTATTCGTATTATTAGTTTATTTTTTTATTGATGATATCTATCAAACGTGACATATGTAGCTCACATGACCTGACGTATGAATACGTAAAGGTAGAACTTGTGACTTTTTATAGCTGTAGTACTCATTGGTAGGGAAATCTCTTTCATTTCTTTACTAAACAACGTGGCTCTAATAGAGAGATTTGGGTGCGCTTTATATTGTATGATTCTTTTTTAGGAGTCGAGAATTCGATCCTTACACGTTTTTGATTCGGGTTTGCTTCCCTCCTCCCCCTGCCCCCCTCACCCAACAGCATGGTATTCCATTCATCCCCGGTTGATTGCTATTTTTTTTTAATCTCTGCTGTCTCATAACCATATATAGCTCCAAGACTTCATAATAATAACTATTTCAAAACGATGCTCGTATAAAATAAATATTGCATGCATTTCATAATACACTTATGTTACTTAAAAGAACATTCTTTTATTTTTATATACTCATTCTAATGTATAAATGAACAATAATAATGCAAAGCATCCTTATACTTTTCCCGGATATCTAAATGTTAATTTTAAATTTAAATATTAAATAATAGTTGAGTATATTATTATTTATTTTATTTTAGCACTACATCTTACTACCCATTCGGATTATATGATACGTAAATGTATTAACTACACTGATGTCTTTGAGATTAAAAAGGTTGAATTTAGAGGAAGTGTACCAATATTTATGTGGAGAGAAATTGGAAAACTATTTAGGAAAAACCGCCCTAATAACACCCGACTGGGATCGAAGCCCTATATTCCCGTCATCGCGTGTATATGTTTACGTGTAATTAGTGTATCAGTAAATATAACAAATAATTAGAGTGATAAATTAATACTAAATCGAAAAGGTATAAGAGGAGGGGAAGATTAGAAACTAAAGAAATTAGTCCTTTGTTTTAAATTTTAGAGAAGAATTGAGTAATGTTGCTATATATTTAATTTGTATAGATTTACATTTAACTAATAGAGGAATTAGATTTGTTTTTCGGAAATAATGGATAGCGAGAAACATTCGTTGAAAGAATAACCAGACCACAGACTAAACAGCGAAGTCAAATTTACCGTTTCTTTTATTTATACTTTGGTGACGTTGCAAAATCTACTCTCATGTACTATTTCTTATATATTTTGATATGTAAATATTTATCTTGTATTATTCAAATGTCCATTTCATAGAACCTTAGGTTTAAGGTGGAGATGTATGGAAAGTAAGTAGGGCCGGCGTTTTTACAGTTTTTATATCAAAACATTTCATTGGACAAAATAAATTAAAATATTTCTCCAGGAGAAACATGGGGTTTAATTTTCTTCACATGGTGTTATCAACAGTCCTTGAATAAATGTCAATGATGTCCTGAAATTTAATGATATATTTTTTTCTCTTCATTTAAAATGTTTATTATCTAAAGCTGATATACTCTTGAAATATATTCAAGGACTGTTGATATCACCCTATGAAAAAAAAACTTTTATGTTTTTACTAAATCTATATTTGATTTATTTTAACAAAACTAAAGTTTTGCTATAGAAACACTAAAAACTGACCCTAACTCTCGTCCTTTACACTCCCACCTTAAGTCATGATCATTTAGTATCAACCTTAATTAAAACCAAATAATTATGAGTTTATTCATTGGTCTGTAGTGTATTCGATAATAAATAAATAGCACTATAAAGTGAGTTTGTGTTTCATTCAAGCAGATTCTACTTATTGCTTTCTACAAATATGTGAATCAAGCTTCAGTGTATAAGTAGTAAGTCTTAAGACCCTTTGCCCTGTCAAGTGCGAGTCTAAAAATATATTATGTAGGATGGTGGGTGGGAGGGTGAAAGGAGTAGCCTGGCTTCACAACCTACCAAAGTATCCTTCCGCACCAACAATAACAGATGAATCAGGGAAACCGTAGATGGCGCTACCTACCGGACAGGTCTTGCGGGAAAAATCAAACGTTTGGAAATATCACTTTTCTCGAGAACGATTCAAATTTTTATGTTCATATTTTCAACACCTCTTCTAAGATAATGTATCGATGTTTATTAATTATTACATTTTATTATTATTTTGTTATGAAGCCGGCATTTTTCTATTGAAAAATGTAAATTTTATTGATATTTGATCACTGTTAAAATTATATAGGAGGTGTGTATATAAAAAGTATAAATAATCAACATGCTTCTATTCTTGAACAAACCATTTCCAAAAAGATATTTGCAAAACAATCAAAATTCTTGAAGATAGCCGTTTTCCCCCATGGCTTTGCATTTCCACGCCAAATGAAAAGGGCCAGTTTCGTTAAGCGCCGATAACCATGTCGATTAATCGAGATTATTTAAGTGTTAACACGTATAAACATAAAACATACAAACACAAATGTTTAAAAACTATTTATTTGAACCATAAAGCTTATATTGGACTAGAATTTAATAATAATGTTTAAGTTAATTAATATTGATTCAATTTTATAGTAATTTACGTTCATATATTGAATTTGCCACACAAATTAGGCAGACCTACTGATTTGCCATTGTTAACTATAAAATATCTACTTATTTATTATCCATAAAACTAATCTTATCAACAAATATTAACCAAAAAACTCCTCATTTGTTGAGTAAAGTTCCAAAGAAATTAAGGATTAAATTTTGCCAAAAATCGAATCATAATCAGTTAACATCCATAATCGGTTTTATTGAATCAGTAGCCTTTCCCATAATTGGTATATCATAATAGTGGTTGACATTTCGTTCAACTGAAGTACGCCAAGTCTGATGGTATTATTAATGTTATTATTAGTAAAACATTTATGTTGATTATAAGTTTTCTGCCAGGTAAATTCATTAGAGTGTAAATGGGCTTCATCATCATGGAATTAGTAAAGACACAATGCCAGTAAATCTCTGTGCTTGTTTTGTATATTGCTAAACATTTTCCCTTAAATGGCGCTATTGAAAGGAAATAAATATTTCCATATGTGATTTACCTTGTGATATTAGCGTAAAACAAATGTAATAGTCATCAACGTTATTTACATAAAGTGGCCTTTTTTCATTATGGTTGAGCATTTCCGTATTATCTGTGAAAGCTTGTTGTAGGAAGGGAAATATCATTTATAAACCATTTTACAGCAACCATTTTGCTGTCTGCTTCATTAGAGATAATTAGCCCCTTTTTTAACATTTAAAAGAGCAAACAAACTTTGTCAAAATTCTGAAAACAGGTTCTTGTAATATTTATATGAGATCGCAACGTAATTGTCTTATTTGCTGTCCTTGTTATAAGTTTGTGGCGTGGACATTAAAGTTATTTATTGTCAAAAATAGCTTATAGAATACCTGAAAAGCTTACAAATACTTATAACTATTCATCTGGTTATTTTTTTTAAATTTATCTGAGATACAGAGTAAATTATATAACTATAGTTATAAGTTTTAGATCCCTTTGTATTTATTCAATTTTTTAAAATTGATTATAATGTACTCATAAATTACTATGTTATATAGTTTATTGTTTACAATACAGTTACGATCATTCACAAATTTATTGAAGCCTATTCAAAATTAAAGACTGGCTACATGTTCTATAAACCTGTTTTTAAGTTTCATTTGATGATCAATAAATACCGAGTAAAAAGTTTATAATTTTTTATTCTTAGGGATAGAGAGGTTTAAGTTATATTTGATGATAGAGAACGGGGTAAATTAACATATAGTGTGTTCCGAAGCCGGGACTCAAACTTGGACCTTCCTTTCAATGATAAGTGCACAGTATCTTAGACCCCTTGGACTGATATTTTCTTTTATACAATCAAGTTTAGATCCATAGATTGCTTCACTACATGTATAGGCTAATCCAATGATGACTCATATGCACATTGCACTCAAGTCATAGGAATGCCTTTACATATGTTTTAAATAATCAATTTTAATTTAATAATAAATAAACACATCATAAAATCACTCAAACATAAAAATAAATTAAACAGTGGTCTCTAATATTTATTACAATTTAACGAAAATGAAGACACAGTTGATTTAATATTTTATTTGAACAGTCAGAAGTATGGTACAGACCTAACATATGAGAAACATCTTACAAACACAAACTTCACTTCTTTCACAGTTTTTTTTAAACAAATCTTAATCCAAAATATACAACAAAATAAAGTTTTTAAAGTACACATTTTAAGTCCTATGTGTATACCAAGCTTTAATTTTTACATTCACTGAATACCCCGGAGTTTATTATCAATTCAAGCTAAAAAAAAAATTCTTATTTTATAAAGAACATCCTTTAACCTGTACGCACGCAATCAGTAAATTTTAGAGATGAATTATCATCTGAAGCTGTAGTTCACTCATTTGTAAGTTATTATAAGAGATTAAATTGAACACTTATTAAATTCCGAAAACAATATTTTAGCATAAATAATTAAATGTGCAATTAAAAACCATTCATCAATCTCTATATTACCAATTGAGATTATTTATATTTAATTACGAAATACTTACGCAAACAGCACAAGATCTGATCACAAATATTAGCAGCAGCCATCAAATTGGCGCAATAAATACATCTATAACATACATACGTATAATAATATGAATAACACAGAGCAGGGTTTTCCAAATGTTAATAGTTCACAGTAACCTCATTTTTATAATATATTCCCACCTATAAAATCATAAATTATACTATTTTACCTTTTTTATTATATTTAATAATCAAGTCAGCCATTAAAAATATGGCTAGAATTCAATTTTCAAAGGAAGGATCTTATATGAGAGCAAAAAAAACTAATATCTCTACCTTCATGTATTCATACTTCAATTGACGTGATCTGTAGCTGTGAATTTTGATATATATTTTTAATATCTATAAAATAACACTAAAAAACTGTAAACTGCTACCAATTTTGGCCGCAAAAATATATGTTTGTATAGTCTAAGAATACCTTCCTGTGAAAATTTGTCTATACTAAGATAGCGATTAATTAAACAAAAATTTACCATTTATTTTGTATACATTTGATATAATTGAAAAATTCGCTTTGAAAATGATTCAAACCCTGTAACTTTGACCTACATTATAATTTTCTTCAAAATTTAAAGACAAGTGAAATTACTTGGAACTATTTAGGGTATTTGTTATACCTCTATTTGGTAAACGCTGTCCAAGATGGATAAACTTTTCATTAATAGTAGTTCATTGTTTATAAAACCAGTTTTGTATACACTTTTCACTATAGCTACTACTACAAGGCAGTCAATCCATTTTGGAATATTTTCAAAACCCAACGGACATTTACAAACTTTTTTTTATAACAGTAATAAATGAGAAGATTCATTTAAAAAAAAATCTCATCTTCTTTTCAAAAAGTATTTTTCCAAATAACAATATGATGAACGTATTTATTATTTTAATAAATCAAATATCTAAAAAAGAATTTTTTTTTCAAAATAACCTACATACCTCTCTTTTGTACTGCCACCATTAGCTTTATATATATATTTAATTATATTTTTGACTAGTTTTCTCAAAGTTATTTCATATGTTCGATAGTGAATCTAGGTCATACTGTTATCACTTCACTTTTACGCAAACTATTCGCAACTATGTTGCGCATTGAAAAAAATAAGAAAGTTGCTGAAGGGGATGTTTAAACTAGAAGTGAGACATGGCGCTACCTTGCAATTTGGCAACACAGGACGGCCAGAATCAGGAGAACTGGTAACGGTGCGCAGAGACGCGGCGTCGTGTTGGGAGATGTAACTGCCAAACAAACAAAAAAAAAGGGGAAAAAGTTGTAGTAAAAAGAACAGAGGTTGATTACAGTTCTTCCAGGAGACCAAGCTTTCATACAAAAAATACCTTCTTCAGATGATTTATTAATAATAATAATAATAATAACACCGCGTCTTACTACCCTTTCGGGTTATACGCACTTACGCTAATGTGTAATGGTAGGGTGATTGTGAGATGAAATAGAGGACCTACAGCTTAACGTGGAATCCGAACCACGGTGGAGGCCTGGCATTCCCCACATTCACAAGATGTCTTGTCAGAGGTGAAGGAAGGGTTTGGTAATCAGATAAATCTGTGCTGGGACCGAGGATTGAACTCTGGACCCCCAGCACAGACGTCTGACACCTTACCCCCTAGACCACCAGGTCACCCATTTTAGGTAATATACAGTAGCACCATGGCTTCTTTGGTGCTGACTGGCAGCTTTGAAAAATTACCAGACCAAATTATGTATCCCTACGCCGAACCATATGATCTGCAAAAACATGTGTTTAGCAGGTGTCACTTCTGACGGTCAGAATCTAGGTATATACTTAAATGTTGACTGTCAGAAGTCAACTGTTAGCTGTCAGTTAGCACCAAAGAAGCCATGAGGCTACTGTAGATTCGTGGAATTGCGTGTACCACTCCATTACCTTTGGGCAACTCTCATAATTCAAGAATACTCGTTGATTTTTGTTGCGTGAAAATTCTATATACTTTCATAAGACTATATTTTTTAAATTCTTGTATTGTTAGCACATTTTTTTAAATGTGAATCGATAGTTAAATCGACATGTGGTCTGCATAAAAGAAAACTAAACCAGCCACATGTGAAACAGAAACTCAAGTCAAAGTTTGCGCTAATCTAACAAGTTGCACAAAGTAGCTCACGCAAACTGGTTTGAACAATAATTTTGAGCGTTTGGACTCAGGTTTTAAAAGGGCCTGCAAAGGACAATAAAGGGCGTCCAAGATGGTATAGAATGTCGATATATTCAACAAAGGGCCACTATGTCTTGCCCACTCCCCAAGAAATTACATACCTCTCTCCGGCACAGGGTCTCTGCCCCTATTGTTGAGCCGCACCTCGACAGAACGGCGGTAGAGGGCGCCTATGTGGGCGGTGCACTTAAGGATGAGTTGACCCTTGGTGTAATGGGAGGGGAACAGCTGCATGGTGAGACCCTGGGTACTGGACTCCAGGGGGTCGACTGCTTTGTGATACCGCGTGTCAGGGAGGCCAACCTGTGAACACAGACATTCCCTCATCTTTGTTTAGTTAGCTCTAGGTAGGTAGAGGGAGTTACGTGTTGCTATACTGTCTCTTGTGTCAGGGAGGCCAACCTGTGAACACAACCATTCCCTCATCTTTGTTTAGTTAATTCTAGGTAGGTAGAGGGAGTTACGTGTTGCTATACTGTCTCTTGTGTGTCAGGGAGGCCAACCTGTGAACACAACCATTCCCTCATCTTGGTTAGTTAGCTCTAGGAAGGTAGAGGGAGTTATGTGTTGCTATACTGTATCTTGTGTGTCAGGGAGGCCAACCTGTGACCACAAATACACTCTCTTTGTAAAATTAGTGTTGGGGACTAATTTTTTTAACTTAAAAGTATTGAAACTAATTTCATGAATTTTTAACCATCCAGTAAAAGGAACGAAATATTTAGCATATTTCTCAACAGAGTGATCTAAAAACTGCGGCCAAGTTGAAATTACTTCATCAGACTGGTAGAGATTAGGAAACTCGATTACAGGTCTTTCAAACGCTACGTTTGACTCTGAATTAAATCTTTGTGGGATGAAAGTAGAATTATGTTTTGATTTGCATCATGCGCTTCCTAGTCTACGGCCAGACTGGGCAAGCGAGTGTACTAAAATATAAAATAGAACACATTGGTTGTAATGAGATGTGGCCAGACTGGAGCGAGCGACTAAAATATAAAATAGAACACATTGGTTGTAATGAGAGGTGGCCAGACTGAAGCGCGCTTGAAAGATAGAACTGGTTTTATTTTACAAGCGCGTGCGCTCGAGCCGGAACAGTCTAGTTTACAGGCGCTAGGCAATATTATTTTATGTAGGTCCATTGAGTGATAGAAATACTTCTCGATTTGGCATTATATTTGACTTTTTTTATAGTTATCGATAGGTTTAGCACATTTGATACTAACTGCCTAATTTGATTGGTAAGATGATAAACCATATATATATAAAACTGATATGTTAAAATACTTTAATATTATAACCAAAGTAAGCCTTTACAAATAAAAATCCCTATTAGCGTGGAGAGAGGATGAGAAAACAACAATAAATCACTTGTCAAAAACCACCCTCAGTTCAATGAGCCAAAATTCGAACCTTTGCCTTTTCGTCAACAACTTTCGAGAACTATCTGATAATCACGCGCTCACTCTCTTGCCAATTTGGACACGTAGTCGCTCAGTAGATCTCTTACTCGCACGCTTGACAGTCTGGCCGAACCCTACATGTTTACATATAGAGATATAGATTTGTGTTTAGAAAGTGACTGTTAATTAGTTTGGTAGTTAACTTATTTCTGTGTGTGTTTGCTTAGTCTTATTATTTGTTCATATTATTCGTATATTCACACATAGTGCTAAGACGAGAAAGCTAGAATTTATAGGAAATGAACCTGCTGTTCAACTGACTAAATAATTAACTTTTGTATACTATGGTTATGGTAATGAGTATAGAAAAAGAGAGGATGCCAAAGAAAATTTTGGAAATGAGGTATGTGGGAAAAAGACCACAGTGGAGGCTAAGAAAGAGATGGAAGGAGCCGATAACAGAAAGGGTTTCAAATGGGAGAAGGATAATGTAAGAAATTAAAGGAGGAAGGATAGAGGAAGATGGAGACATTTTACTAAACTGACCTGGCCACAGGCTGTAAAGAGTTGATGATGATGATGCTATTATGGCTACCATCACTATTGCTATTTAACACACTTTTCTTGAACTAAATTAATATATAAAAAGAAGGTGACGTAACATTTAACTCAATTCTAGGAGAGACTGACAGACATACAGACGTTCTATTCTAACCTACATTTCTCATGACTAACTTATATAACCTATTTATTTATTAGATCCATAAATAATACAAGGCATGGTGCTTTTACTGAAACTTAAGTTCTGTGACATTAAATTAAGTGCAATCATTATTTAGTCCATGATTAGCATTTTACAAAAATCTCTTTTCATACTTGGAAAAAAAAAGTAAATCTGTTTGCATTATTAATTTTCTTTTTTATAAATGAAGTTAACAAAATAATTTAATTTAAAATCCAAGATTCCTGTAATTTTAACGAGCCGAAAATTTTATTCGGAACAAAACCAAATGAATTCCACTGAATTTACTGTGAAATCGTATTTCTTTAGTTAACCCAGATGGTTAAAACTATTATTAATTTTTATCTCATTCAAACCTTTCTATTTTTAAGTCTCATATTCCTTTAATTCTTAGGTGGCCTTTTATATGATATTTTGACGTTTCAATCACATAACTTAGCTTGACTTAAAACATAGAGCGTACGTTGAAACGAATATCCAATCTTAGCATCCATGAACAAAAGTAGCATTTTCTCAATAAAATATACACGTTACCCTTAAAATAAAATGGAAATCTTGTTTTCGTCACATGTCTCCTCAGATAAACAAGTTAAGTAGCATCAAGCTGACAGACAGCATTTGTTATCAATGATAAAAGAAATTTCTTTTAGTAGAAAAGTAAAAAAAAAGTAAAAAGTGAGTATTCAGTAAGAACCGCTTAATTTTCTGTCTTATTTTTTTTCCAAAGAAAATTCACAGAAGTAAATTGAATCCTCTTGGATCTATATATATAAGAGAAATATATTGCTAGATATCCAAACCACTTTCTCCTCTTCTTCTTGACTTTCACATTGGAATCTTAAAATTTTGACATTCTTAGAATGTGACTACGTTCTTCTTATTTCGCTCCATCTGCCACCTGTCATTTACTTTGGATATGTCTGATCCTTCAATTCGATTTTTATTTCTTTCAATACGTAGCACATACTCCGAGGCACCAGCTTGGCTTCTAATCCATCCATTTCTTTCTACATTTCTTTGTCATGCATCACTGATTTCATTGCTATAGCAGTTTCACGGCCACCTTTTTCTTCTTTTCTTTGATGAGGAGGGAGTAAATTTTCTAACGTTGTCTGTTGAAATAAGTTGATTTATCAAATACATTGAATCCAATTTATCATATATTATTATTATTATTATTATTATTATTATTAGCACCGCGTCTTACTACCCGTTCGGGTTATACGCACTTACGCTAATGTGTAATGGTAGGGTGATTGTGAGATGAAATGGAGGACCTACAGTTTAACGTGGAATCCGAACCACGGTGGAGGCCTGGCATTCCCCACATTCACAAGATGTCTTGTCAGAGGTGAAGGAAGGGTTTGGTAATCGGATAAATCTGTGCCGGGACAGAGGATTGAACCCCGGCCGCCAGCATAGAAGTCTGACACCTTACCCCTAGACCACCAGGTCACCTTTTATCCTATACGTTTTAGTTTTTGTGTGTAATATTAAAAATAATATAAATATGGATCATCTAATATTCGGATAGAAATTAAGTTATCTTTATGATGACATATAAGGTCAAAGTATTTTCAAAACCAATTCACTGGGATTTATTATTAAGTTGGGATGGAAGGGGACGTGAGGAAAGGTCAGTGATGTCGCAGCGTTTACAGCAAAACTTTTTTTTTGGCCAAAATAAATAAAAGAAAATGCTCCAATATTAACATGCATTTTAATTATCTTCGCAAGGTGATATTAACAGTTGTCAAATATTTATCATGAGCATCGTGACATTAGATGTCAAACTTTTTTAAATGGAGAGAAAAGTTGTCATTAAATTCCAATACATCATTGACAGATATTCAACCACTGCTGAGAGTCGGTGACCTGGTGGTCTAGGGGTAAGGTGTCAGACTTCTAGGCTGGTGGCCGGGGCTCAATCCTCGATCCCGGCAAAGATTTATCTGATTACCAAACCCTTCCTTCACCTCTGACAAGACATCTTGTGAATGTGAGGAATGCCAGGCCTCCACCGTGGTTCGGATCCCACGTTAAACTGTAGGTCCTCCATTTCATCTCTCAATCACCCTACCATTACACATTAGCGTAAGTGCGTATAACCCGAACGGGTAGTAAGACGCGGTGATAATAATAATAATAATAATAACAACTGCTGAGGTCACCATATTAAGATCATTAGTCACTCTATTTCTACATGGGAAATATTTGATCTATTTTGGCCAACATTTTTTTATGTAAAAACCACAAAAACATGGCCATTTTATCGCGTCCCCTTTCACACTAACTTAATGTTAAGAGTTTGGACGGATACCACTTTTAGGATTACCAATTTTAAATATAATTTTAACCCGCATCGGTGGTCACACGGTCTGTAGCCAGTGATATAAAATATCATGGTTTTTAATCTTGAATGACTTACAGGGGTGTGGTTGATTGATATGACTGATAACACAATTTAAAATAATGACTTTTATTCCAAACAAAGGCTGTGAAATGTTCTGAACAAATTTGATACTACAAAGGTATTCAAAATTATTTCACAAACAATTAAACTCTAATTTCAGTGCCAGTGGTTAAGATTAGATCAAGAAGTGTGGATTATGAGCTTATTTATATAAACACGTAGATACTTGTTGGAGTGTGTATTTACTATATTTTTTGCTAACCTTCGAAAATGAAAAAATATTATTATTATTATTTAGGTACTTCGGGATTGTATCAAAAACTAATCTATGTAATTTTTCTTTTAAATCCTAAATAAACAATGATTGATTGATTGATTGATTATTATTATTATCACCACGTCTTACTGCCCGTTCGGGTTATACNTATTATTATTATTATTATTAGCACCGCGTCTTACTACCCGTTCGGGTTATACGCACTTACGCTAATGTGTAATGGTAGGGTGATTGTGAGATGAAATGGAGGACCTACAGTTTAACGTGGGATCCGAACCACGGTGGAGGCCTGGCATTCCCCACATTCACAAGATGTCTTGTCAAGAAGTGAAGGAAATGAAAAATAAAGCCAAGTGTTTATTTCAACGAAAACTATTTTTAATAAAAAAATTATTAGACGTATGAAATTAAATACATCTTAGTATCTATTGTAACTGTCAGATACGATAATTAGACAAAAACCCTAGTATAAAATATATTATTCAAACTTTTCGGGAATTCATGCCTCTTATTTACATCGACATAAGTTCAATCAGATAATATCTACAGTACGGGAGGGCAAAGATATTTATTTATTTAAATCGCTGACTGGTTGTCGTGTCATTATATTGTATATAAACACTTCTGAATCATAAAACAAATACAATAGGGTCCCCGTATCCACTGAACCAATATCCGCGGTTTCAATTATCCACAGTTTAACAGTACACAATTTTATAAATTTTTAATTAAGGGGGGAAAAAAATGTTATAATTCACAATGCCTACCTACACCATCACCACACTTAATCTCCTTATCGTGGCCATCGTGTTATAATATCACCACCACAATCATCATCATCAGTGATTGTCTCAACAAGAGCAATGAATAATAGTTAGTACACTGTAGTGTACAGTACACGTTATTAATTTGATTAGTGTTGGTAATGTCTCACTGTGAATAATTTATCGGTTAAACTTCAAAGCATTATACAATAGGTCGGTATTACCCGCGGTTTCACGGAACCGTGGTGGACGTATTACCCGCGGATATAGGGGTCCTACTATACAACTTAACTGACGAGCGGGCATTCGTCAAACGTTTACGTACGATTGTAGACAGAATACACAGACATGAATTAATATCAGTGGCGTGGGAGTATTGTGGAGGGCTAGTTTAAACATCACCCAGAAAAAGAATCATGAGCCAGACATCAAATTACTCGTAAATACCTTCCAATGTTGGTCATCTAGAGCAAAGTCTATAAATGTTTTATTTTACCATTCAAGCTCTACGCATACTTACTAATTAGGCTAATGAGTTAGGAATTAGGAATGTTGAATATATTGGAAGTGTAACCAGATTTGCTTGGAGTGAGAGTGGAAAAGCACTTTGAAATAACTCCCCTGAATACACCCGGCACCGGTTTTTGTGGCTGCATGATCTAACTCGCTACTCTCGCAATAAGCTAGATCAGATGATGGGGAGATCGATGTTCGAATCTAAGTTGGGTGATGTAATTATGTAAGAGTTTTACACTCCCCCTACACGAAAATGCGGGAACACTTCCTATAAAATATAGCCTTAGCAGTCCCTAAAGCCATTAGCGTAATTAGTATATAAGTGCATAACCCAGATGGTTGGTAAGACGTGGTGATAAAAAAAAAGTTCCTCTACATACGAATGTATCTACGCAGTTGATTAGTCAAATGGGTAGATGGGAGTTTAAAAACAAAAAGTAGATTTTAAAGACTCAAAATATTGATATATGTATAGTTTTAATCTTTTAGATGAATCAGCTATAAAACAACCTATGATAAATACAACAATTCCCAATATTGCATTGCCTGTGGTACGTAACGTTTTGATTTACGATAATGTAGCCATATCCATGCAAAACGTGTCGTGTTTATTTTCTGATTCAAAGGGAATTGTTTCCCGAAAATGTTTTAACTATATAGTTTCACTTGCAAAAATTAAAAGGCATACCTAAAGTGGAACGCCCTTAATTTATAAAACCTTGAATGTCTGATATAGAGCAAATTTCATAGTCAGAATTAGTGCATCTTAAGGGAAGTTCGATACTAAATAGGGATTATCCCAAATAACCACCCCCGAACGCTAAGTTATTTCAAAATCAATGTTCGAAAGGTGCGCTGTAAACTGCTTTGCATAATTACGCTCGCCGATTATTAAAATTTTATTTATTGAAATAATTCTTTGGGGTTGTTGGCGTATATTTCAAACAAATACTTTGGACTTCTGTACGCTTGGGGCCGGTTTTATTTGGGACACTCTGTAAAAGATAAAACCTACCTAAACTCGAATGAAATGGGCAAGTTCCGCGTATGAAAATGGTCCATTCCATTCTGGTAGGTGTAATCATGTATTTAGTATAGCACAGCATTTGAGGCGTGCTAAGACTTATAATGAAACGGGACACCATAATCTCAATATCGTAAAAGCTTTTAAATGTAGACGACTCATTCATTACACGTTCTTGCTAAAATTATATGTTTCACCACTATTTTTTTAAAGTACGCCTAATGAAAGATAGCACTTATTATAAAAACTACCAAGTATTTTTCATGATATAATTTTTATATTCTGTAAAACCAGAGACAGAATTTTACTCTACAAACAAGTTTTTTGGGAATTATAATAAATCGCACAATTCAGAGACACAAATGGTTTCTTGAACGACTGACAGTGATCACCGATATTATTGATCGACTTCGTGTGCGCAATCTTTATACTTTCTCATCTCTCCCTCAATTCCTCCAAAATCTGTGAGGAAAATACCATGAAAAGAATATCTTTCTTTATGTAAATTTCCCCGCCAAAGTGATGGTAGCAAAATGGCATAGAGATCAGAATAGCGTGAGCAACGCCTGCGCCTCTGAATTGGAAAGAGAGGGGGAATCTATCTATAGAATGGGAATCATCATAGACGTATAATGCACATGTTATTACTCAACAACGTGCTCGTTTAGAGGCAGGCCCATAGCAAGCCTAAAGTGACGTTTTATTCATTGATTCTTTTAAAACAATCTTAATAATTTAAAGTGACATCTGATTGAGCAAGTTCATTGACAGAAGTTGATATTAACAGAACATTTTTGTTGCTGACAGATTTCTTGATTTTTTTTAAGTTTATTAGCATAAATATTTTTCTAATAAGTACTAGTACCAATACTGGTTATCAATGACTTGGCTATATCAGTGTTCCACAAACTGAAATATACGTGCCCACTGGAATGTGTAAAGGAGTTTATGGAGTAATTGAGACCCCTGAGTTTGTTAAACATAACATAATAATTTTGGGAAAATTAAGTTTTATGAACAAATTAACAAAGATTTTGATTTTATACAAACATTCCTGGGGGGATGAGTGGGGTACAAATCTCCCCACACTGGGTCACCAGAATAACCGATAAAATAAAGGATCAGAGAAGCGTCTAGCAACTTCTTCACAGTTTGAAACTAACCGTCTTCTCATTGGTTCAACTTCAAATAAGGTGTCGAATAGTACAAAGACTATAGCCAGTAAGACGCGGTCTAACTGAGGTAATTATAAAGTAGCTACTCTCACTGGCCCACACCTCCGTACTCACTATCGCCACATAGATTCATTGCGGATATGTGTAGATAACTTCCACAGGTGTACCCTGATCTGTACCAGCGCGCCAGCTCCTAATAATCTGCATACATGTGACCGGATTAGAAGTCATGTCCCTCTCGGTCAGTAATGCCATACGAAAAAAAAGCAACTGTACCGAATAAAAGAAGCATAATATTTTCAGGTTTAGTAGAACAACAATTTTTTCTATCAATCCAGTTCAAATTATTGCAATTATCTTTCAAATCACGTGTCAACTTTTATTTGGTAGTTCTATAATAGGTGTAATCAAAATTATATAAGCTTCTAAAATAATAAATAGCAAAAAAAACCCATCAATACAACACAATGACAATTAATATGTTTACCAGTCATTTTGGTGGCCACGTGGTCTAACGCGCTAATCTCATGTTGGCTTGGACTGCCGAAGACAGGGAGATTGATGTTCGATTCCGATCGGGCGCGCTAAGGGTGATTTTTCCTAAAATGGGTTTCTAGTCTCCCTACACGCAAATTCGGGTAGGCTTCCCTTATAATTTAGCCTTCCTAAACCCTAACCCATTAGTGTAATTAATATATAGGCGTATAACCTGAATAGATAGCTGACTTTGAACATTCCTAATAGAGCATGTTGGATTATGAGTAAACAACGATCATTTGACAGAAAGATAAAAAAAACTGCATAAAATTATCATCCCCAGCATTGGTGGGGAACAAGAAAAGATATTAATCACAGCTTGTGGATGTGGGGAATACCAGGCCTCCACTGTGGTTCGGATTCCACGTTAAACTGTAGGCCCTCCATTTCATCTCTCAATCACCCTACCAATACACATTAGCGTAAGTGCGTGTAACCCGAACGGGTAGTAAGACGCGGTGCTAATAATGATAATAATAATAATAAGAAGAAAAGGAAGTGATTCTAGTATTGTCTGTTTTTTCTATGAGTCAAAGGTTCGGGTTAGAATCCCGACCAGCTATTTTTTCCCCTTCCTAAATGACTTCTACTCTAAAAAAGTGGTTACACTTCTTTATAAAATTTTACCTTCATCAACTAAACCCAATTAATTAAAATATGCTGGTAGCCTTTTTTCTACCCCTGGCCGAGTTCCGAGCCGTAACAATTCTGTGTAAAAACAGGCTAATCGAAAATAAGAGGGAGGGAGGTAGTAATCAGTTGTCAGTAAGCTCTCTTTTAGCACCGCGTCTTACTACCAGTTCGGGTTATATGCTTAAGTACTTATTACGCTAATGTGCTAAGGATTAGGGAGGTTATATTTATAGGAAGTGTACCCACACTTGCATGAAGGAAGAGTGGTGAGCCATTTGGTAGAAATTACCTTCAGTACACCCGACCGAGATTCGAACCTCGATATCTCCGTCACTGGCAGTCTATTCTACTGTGAGAGTAGGGCGTTAGACCACGTGGTCACCGAAGCGGGTGTCAGTCAGTTGTATGCAGTGATAAATAATAGTACTGTCATTGGTGAGTATGGATTTGTAGGGTATCAGCAGCCATTTGGATCTCCATTCACGCCAGAATGAAGCCAACATATCCTCCCATTTCTTCTTGCAATCATTTGAGGTCCTATTAATTTCAGGGCGGCCAATTCAATACACGCGTCGCGTCGTTACGTTTTATCTTTGGTAGTAAAGCGTACGCATGTGTTGGGTCCCATAAAATTGGCTTCTTCTCATACGTTTCTAATAGTGATACTCTCAGTTCCTCATATCACTTACATGATATAAAACTTGTAATACAGCCACCATTACACTATTTGTTGGACACAACTGGCTGGCTAGAGCAAAAGCGATTACACTGGCTATCATAACTGAGGTAACTTCATATTTACTATTGGGACACAGGGCTGTAATTTTCTTGTTTCTGTCTGGTCAAACTTTCCTCAATTATGTGGGTTCTTTTGGTTAGTCGAGGTTGCCATTAGCTCCTTCCTACACCAGCACACCACCTTCCGACTAACTGAGAGCGAGGAGATTTGGCAACAGTTAACTGATAGAGAGAGAGAGAGAGCGAGAGTGAAGATAAAGCTTTTCTCCATAAGATCTGCAGTTTCTTCAGTTATGATATTGGGTGTAGTAATCGTTCGTAGCACTTTTACCCCCCACACATTGGCAAACCCCGAACTGAGCTCCGACATGAGCAATCTTTTGATGTTACCAAGTGAGACCGCCTTCGAATGGATTGGCCCATCTTTCTGCTGAGTTAAGGATAAAGGGACTCAATACTCTTCATGGTAGAAACGTGTTTTATCGGGGAGCTTTAGTAGTGGCTTGACCGTTTGGTGAACTAGGTATTGTATCTTTACAAGAGCTAGGTTAGATTGTAAGTAGTATACCGTGATTCATAAAATTTATATTATAAACTTCTAATGAAAAAAAGGGATATTTATAAAGTGCTTTTTATATAATAATAATAATATATTTAGCACCGCGTCTTACTTACTACCCGTTTGGGTTATACGCTTTAAGTACTAATTACTCTAATGGATTAGGAATTGGGAAGGTTGAATTAGAGGAAGTGAACCTGCATTTGCGTGGAGGGATAGTGGAAAAACATTTAGGAAAAACCACCCCAGATCCCCCGACCGAGATACGAACCTCGATCTCCCCGTCCTCAGCAGTCGAGCTCAACACGACAAGCGCGTTAGCCAACTACGCCACCGAGGCGGGTAAAGTGCTTTTACTTATTCAATGTATTTAGTCGGTATTTAAATTATGGCCACTCACAGGCGAGGAAAAAAAATCCTTTGAGTCTTTATAGCCAATAAGAGGCGTGTGCTCACTTTCTAAATTACTATACGTTTATGGAAATGACACACGAAAGGATGGAAGAAAGATTTTAGCGGGCAAAGAAAAGCAACTGGTCCAAAAAAATAGAGCAAGGGTGTGAACAAAGATGACGAGGGAAAAAAAGAGGGGTACAATCGGGCGAAGGGGAGTATAAGGGGGGTGAAAGAAAGAAGACCGAAAGAGAAAGTGGTTTGGCCGATGGTAAAAACGGGTGACGGAGGAAAGGAAAGGTTTTCTGCCCAGATTTTCGTTCAAGCTCTTGGTAGTAAAAAAAAAATAGGGGAGGGGGAGGTTGGTAAGGCCACCGCTACCATCTGAGTGATGTCGAAGTGATGCCATCAATTGATTCTGCCGCACGTTTCCTANTCCTCCCCCCCCCCCCCACCCTCTTTCCATGAGTCTAATGGGGCAAGGGATTCGGGCTACATCTGGCGTTCGCTTTTCCTAGAGTAGAATGAGAGAGAAGGAGGAGAGGAGTACCTCTCAACACCAAGGAGGATTTCGGGAGAAGGCAATGATAGGGGCGAAGAGGGGTGTTCAGGGGTGTTCATACACCCAGGGATATTGACAATGAAGGGGGCAAGTGCCACATCATGGAGGTCTTCACCCTTTTTGGTCCTTGAATTCTACGGTTTGGATACTTGATGAGGGGATGGAAAGGGAGGGGGAGGGGGTTAAAACGGGGCAGGCTCGTTATCGATAAATTACAACACTCCTTTGAAGCAAGGAGGTCACGTCCAACTATCAATAATGTCCTTAAGAGGACATTGGTAGAAGTTCTTCCTTGTTAGAAGGTGTTTGCGAGCTCGGATACAAACTTTTAATAAGGTTAGACAGAAAACAAAGTTTAAGTCAGGCGAGAGTAGACTAATGGCGGCCTATTTTTATGTTTACAATGTTTTCTTTATTTTTCTGCCTTTTTTTTATCTTGTAAATTTTAACAAATGGGCTGTTAATGACTTACCCGTAATGATAGACAGGCTGTATAAACGTTAAGCTAGTTTATTCTGGTTTGACAGATACGGGTAGTACAGAGTTAGAATCCCATCCCGTTGTATTAATTATGACTGTTGTTAAACATTTTCCCAATCTTCCTCAATAACATTTGTTTAAGTGTCCACTAAGACTCTACCTAACTCATTCCTGCACCATTATTGAAGTGAAAAAAAAATGCGTAAACTATATTCCAGATGGGTTGTATGATGCTGTGCAAATGTAAAGTGATCTAACACACACACACACACACACACATACACATATATGATATTAAATGATACTCAAAGAATCTAACTCTAGATTTTGATAAATGTCAACGTCCATCTATCTGTATTTAGACCTAGAGCAGAGACCATATTACCAATCAGGCTAAAACTGGGTAGTATTTTTATAAGGTTCTCTCAAGCGGATTTAGAAATTAGATCCAATTCTAGAATTGAAGGTAGTTTATTGAAGGTCAAAAAGACACAAAATCGATTTTCTCTAAATCCGCTACTAATATTTTTGTTAAATTTTGTATCTAGGCACTGATTAGCATTATAAACAAAATTGAAGTTCCCAACTTCCCATGAAAATGATTTTAAAGGTACTTTATAAGGGCAGACATTTCCTATTTTGATTTGAATTCCCCAACTATTTGAGATACGAACTAACTTATCATTTCAAAGTTGTACTATTCAAATTAAAATCTTTAATTTGGGCTATATTTTTTATTAAACTAATATTTCTGAGTTTTGATTATATATATATTCATTGAGATCTTTGAAATAAAATTGGTTGGTATCCTCTTTGGTAGAAAGCGTTTCTCTTTTATAAAAAAATATTTCTAACATTATAAATTATTTTATTTATGCTCGTTAGTAGAATGTTCCTTCAACCATTTATATTATTTCGTTTCACAAATATTAAGAGCTTTCTTTGTTATAGATGTATCTATTTTAAGATAAGATAAAGAGAAGATCTTTGCGATATAACCTTAGCATTTATTTAAATAATTTATGGCATATTCCGTTAGTTAAAGGTTACATTTTTACTTAAACATAGAGTAGAATATTATTTTGTGGACAAACCCGTTAATAATTATTAATTATAAAGAGGTCAAACGCTCATTTTGGGGTCACTGGTTTGATTTTAAACTATGTTGATAAATATAGTTTACTATTTGTATGCAGATTAATCCTGTATTATTAAATATCTAAGACAATAGAAGGTTGAAAACGTAGCTTGATTTCAAGCTAGTTTGTAAGTGGATAGCTGATGTAATCTGTGTACAATGAAAGTATGTTTTACTGACAGTCTGTTTATCTTGATTAATCTCTTTTTTTTTTACTTGTTTTGATAGCCACCCCTTCACCCGAAAATATATCTTACCTCACTTTAGAATGACTTCGATAAAAAAAATCACAGTAGAGCATTTTGAACGTGTTATATGGTACAACCGTTTGTAAGTTTACACAATAACTTTTGGTGTGTGTGTGTGTGTACAGTTTAGAGAAAAAGTAAAGAAAAGAGGGTTGATCTACATCTCTTTCACCCTCTTTAAAACTAAACCTGCCCTTCCACTTAACACAGCATGAATCAACAAAACAAGACACCCACCATTTCGTCTCCAGCTGTCTCTTGAGAGGCTAAAAAAAAACTCAACCCTTAATGTCTTATACTACCCCAATACTTTAAATAAACACGCATTAACATATACAAGAGACAAAAATAAATAAATAGGGTATACTACCGAGAAAGATGGTGGGTTTGGAGTAAACTTATAAGGTATATTCTTCCTCTATTTTAATTTAGGTTAAGGTGGGTTGGAGGGTAAATACAAGAAGCTATTTTTTTTTCAATTATTATAGAAAAAACTTTTGGGTGGAAATAAATGAAATATTGCTTCTCCAGATACATTTATCTTAGTTATTTTCTACACATAGTAATCTCAACAGTTCATGAATATCTGTAATGAGCATAATGGCATTGGGTGAAAAGAATTTTAAATGAAGAAAGAACGTTTTTATCAATCTATAGAATGTCGATCACAAATGATGAAGAACCTTTGAGGTTTACTACATTTAAGAACATATTTAAGATAAGCGTATCTACTAGAGTAATATTGTATCCAAGAATAGATTTTTCTTTAGAAACTTCAAAAATACTGGCCTTAACTCCAGTATACTTTTTCCATTCCACTTAAAGCCTTCTTTATCGATGCTTATTTTTTAAATCTTTTTCTAAATTATATTTTTTACACTGCTTATTACTACTTGTTCAGGTTATACACATATATCTACTAATTACCTCAATTAGTTGGAGGTGATTAAAGTTGAATTTAAAGGAAGTGAAGCCACATTTGCGCGGAGGAAAATTGTAAAGTCATTTAGGAAAATCACCTACAGCATACCCGATTGGAATTAGAACCCTGATCTCCCTGTTATATCGTCTAACATACATGAGAGTGACACCTTAGACCATGTGGGTACTGCAGCAGGTTATCTATTATTACCATTATTCGTCCCCCACACTCCTACCTAAACACATTTCGGCTGTAGCTCTATGTACAGCACATACTGAGGGACATACAGACTAATATAAGACATACAGACATTGTGGTGGACAGATTGTAGAACCCATTTTAATTAGTTCAGAGTCACATTAAAAGTCTAGAACAAACTTAACTTTAGTTTCGACCATTTTCACGATTAAGCCTATAGTGATGAAGTAAAATGGAATCCTGACTGAGTGACTCAAACATCTTATGGCCTTAAAATACTAATAGGTGTGTTTATAATTGACTAATTTTGATAATATTTACGTTCATAATTAAATTTAAAACAAATTATAAAAATAAGCATACATTGCCTCTTAATTCCTTAAGGCGATTGACCCTTTTAATTTGGTGTGGAAATGTTGAGCCATGGGAACAAACGGTTAGCTACAAGAATTTTTATTGTTTTACAATTTTATTTTCGGAAACAGTTTGTTCAAGAATAGAAGCATGTTTATTAAGTTATACTTTTTTGTTGTGGGGAATGCCAGGCCTCCACCGTGGTTCGGATTCCACGTTAAACTGTAGGCCCTTCATTTCATCTCACAATCACCCTACCATTTACACATTAGCGTAAGTGCGTATAACCCGAACGGGTAGTAAGACGCGGTGCTAATACTAATATACTTTTTGTATCTATACCTCCTATATAATTTTAACAGTGATCAAATATCGATAAAATCAACATTTCTCAATAGAAAACTGCCGGCTACATGACGAAAAAAATGTAACAATTAATAAACATAGATACATTATCTTAGAAGGGGTGTTGAAAATATTTACATAGATATTTCACTCGTTCTCGAGAAAACTTATATTTCCAAACGTACGATTTTCCTGCAAGACCTGTCCGGTAGCTAGAGCCATCTACGGTTTCCCTGATCCATCTGTTCTTGTTGGTGCGGAAGGATACTTTGGTAGGTTACGAAGCCATTCCACACCTTTCACCCTCCCGCCCACCATCCCACAAAATATATTTTAGACTTGCACTCGATAGGGTCAAAGGCCTTAATTATATTTGTTCGTTAATTTTAAACCCCAAAACCTACTAACCTTTTTTCTAATTTAATTAACAAAAATTTTTTTGGTGATTTTTTTTTTTGCGGTGGGGAGGGGGGATAAAGAAGAGTAAGTGAAAGGAAATAAAGGTATACACAAAACCTTTCTATGATACATCATTTCATTGATTTTTTAAATCTGGAAGTAAATTTGTAAAAAGAGCAATTGGTAAAGTAAGAGTATCGAGAGAGTGAGAATTAAAACATGGCTGGCAGCTGAAATCTAGATGATTTTTCTAAAAAAAAAAAAGTAATTAAATTAATTTTGTTGAGGCTAGAATAAAATATGGCTTCATGTGTTTCATCACTGCCTAGAGGGAAGCTTACTCATACACCTCGTGGCTGAAAATTAATTGAGTATGTTATTGGAGAGTGTTTGTGGGAAGGGGGACCTGCCGGGGGTATGGGGAGAGGGGAGAAAGTGGTTGAAAAAGGGGGAAAGGGGTTATAGGTAGTGCGGTCATTCGGATATAATGGTTATCCTTTCGTGTCGGATGAATAATAAATGACCAACATTTAATTATGTATTATATAATGTCTAGCTAGGGAAACTCAACGGTTATATTATCGTTTAAGGTAGAACGCGGAGGAAATATTCAACCAATTGAGTTTTATTAATTGGGTTATTTTTTTCTGTAAAACATTACATGTGTGGATTAAGAGGTAAAAAAAAATCTAGGCTTGGTTAATTATATGCAGCTATGTATAATTGTCGTAAAAACCAGTAAATTAAAGTAAAATACAGATAATTAATGGAAACCTGATTCGGTGGTTACATGGTCCAAGGTGCTAATCTCGCAATAAAATAGACTACCAATGACGGGGAGATTGTGTTTCAATCCCAGTTGGGTGTACAGAGGGAGATTTTTCTAAATGATTTCACACTCTCTCCCCATGCTAATGAGGATACCTTACCTTATCTACAACCCAATATCATAATTACCACATAAGCGTATAACCCGAAAGCGTAGTAAGACGCGGTGCTAGAGAATTTATTAACTGACATTAGAATTTGAAAAATTGACGTAAAATATTTGGTCAAAAGTCTTAAGAGACTTATTTTTTGTACGATACGTTAGCATGAGTGGATAATGGAGCTATCCAAATATCTGGAACCACACTATCAATGATCTATTGATCATAAACCCACACAAAAGGCAAAGCAGTGGTACGAAAACTTGTACTAAATCGGCTTTTTAGATACCGATTTTCTTTTTAATTAATTAAAACCTTTAACGAAAATAAAATTAATAAGAGTATGGTTATAATTTTTAGGAAGACTATAATTTTATTTAAATGATGAAAGAGATGGAAGATATACGTGTTAAGCTTTTATTAGGGATATATAAAATGATTTTCATTTATATACATAAATATATAATGATTTTATTGTTTGAATATATAAATATACAATAAAAGATAAAACATGCATATATTCCATCTCTTTCAGCTTCCAGATTAAATTCTAAACTTCCTAAAAATAATAATTCTTATCAAAAAAATTTCATACACAAAAATTAAAGGGTTTAAATTAGTTTAACAAAATTAGCATCTAAAAACAGATTTAATACAAGTTATATATATGTATATATATATATACATATATATATATATCTGAAATGTACACTGTGACTTATGGAACATTAGAAGAAGAGTGCTACGGAAATATTTCAGTTTGAGAATTTAATACTAATAAAAAATAAACCTTGCTAAAATGTGTCTGATGACTACATTACTTGTAGATAATTCGGTCGTATCGTTAAGATATTCCTTGAGTTAATAATCTAAAACTTTTGAGAAGATAAATGTTCTCAATCCTAATATACATTGAAAGAGTGATATTGCCAACTTTCATTTCCCTTGAACAGCTTTTATCAGACCAAACAAAGACCTTGAGAAATGAAGTAAAGTGAAAATCTTGCTGACAAATTGGAGAATACATTACAGTTGATAATTACAGGATATCTAATATTCATAATAAGAACAATTTGAAACCTTTAACTAACTACATCGGTGGTCACAAAGTATAAAGTCACTGGTGTGTTAACCTTCACTGCCGATGATGGAGAGATCGTGGCTCGAATCCCAGTTGGGTTTAGTAACATTTGTTTCCCACTAAATTTTTATAATCTTATTTACATTGGAATGTGGGTTATATTTTTAATTTTTAAATCACACCTTCCTTATTTTTATTCTATTAGCGTATGAATATATGTGTATAACTTTAACGGGTAGTAAGAGAAGGTTGGAAAAACAAATAACAAGACTAAACAACAGTTTTTTTAGTTTGTCCCCAAGTGGTGGAGTTAAAAAAACTAAGATAAACAAAAGAATAGTTTTTACAATAAAATGATAATTGCACCACTATTTACTCGAACCTTAGAAAGTGGGTCGAAAAATATTTTAGTGAAAATCGCAATAGGAAATGTCTCCGGTAAATAATGGGTAGACACAGTGTCAAAATAAATATATTATTTATTTTTTATTTATTAGAGGTATTTAAGTGAACTTTATGAGCCGACTGATTATACCAGTAAACGACTTATAAACTAACTTAAATCTGTAACAAACACGACACCCATCCCCCAAGCCATTAAATTGTCACTGTATAAAGGGAAATACACATTTCTTCAATGATACATTTTTCGGTCTTATAAGGAATCGAACCCGACGCCCTTATTTCAATAGACAAACACGCTACCGACTGATATAAAGTGTCGGGAAATATTTAATTGCCGAATTGCCAACAAACCAATATATTTCGTAGATGTATTACTAACCACAGGATGGAAGAAGTCAAGCAGAAAGATTATTATTTATTTTATATATTCATTTAAATTTTGGGAAGATACCTACTTATTAATTTTTTTTTAGCAATGCGTCTTACTACTCGTTATAGTATATTAATCACAACTTGTGAATGAGGGGAATGCCAGGTCTCCACCGTGGTTCGGATCCCACGTTAAACTTTAGGTCCTCCATTTAATCTCACAATCACCCTACCATTACACATTAGCGTAAGTTCGTATAACAGGAACAGGTAGTAAGACGCGGTGATAATAATAATAATAATAATAATAATAATACTCGTGATATGCATTGTACTAATTATCTCAGGTGTATTAGGGATGAGAAAGGTTGAATTAAGGAGTGTACCCGCCTTTGCGTGGGGATAAAGTTTAAAACCATCTAGGCTACCCGCATTTTATTAAATCAATAGGGAAAGGATAAGAAAGGTAAAATTTAGAGGAAAAGTACCCTAATTTTTGTGGATAGAGGTATAGAGTGAGTAACTAATCAATTAAGAGAAATCACATCCTCAGCACATATACCGAGATTCGAGACTCGACCTCCCCACTAACAACAAACCTTAATATATGATTTTTACGTCCATACTTCTTGCCTACTGATGCGGTAAGTATTATAATATCTAATAACATCGCCATTTGCACAACAATGTTAAATAAAAAATATTTTATTTTTATTTAATAGGTTTTCATTTAAAATCTGTATTAGAATCTAACGAAATAACTTTGTTGTCTCAAAAGTCGAGACACAAATTAAATTATAAGTTTAAATTTAAATAAATAAATATATTTAAATATAATTTAACCTTGACTTGACTTTTAGGGCATGCAAATAATTTATAAATACATATTTTATTTTATTGTGAGTTGATTTTTTGAGTCCTCAAAATTATTGTTTTAGATCCTAATACTCATTTAAAGCGACTCCATAAGATTAAGCAATAGAACTAACGTTATTACACGCAAATAGATACCAGACGTAATCGTAGAAGTTGAGTGTTTTATCAGGTTGGGAAAGTGAGTCAAATCGGCTTTAATTGCCTTTTCGCGCTCGGGGATGTTATAAAACAAGTGTGAGAAGTGAAAATGGAGTGTGTGTGTTTAGGAGGGTTGGGGGAAACGGTTTCTAGGGAATCGAGGGTAGTGAACTGATCGGAGTGGAGTAAATGCAGTAAAACTGTTATAATTCGGCTAGATTGGGGACAGGAAATAACACATGAATACAGTAAAATTACTGGCATTATAATAATCTACGTAGTCTTTAGTGATAAATTGTTTGGTGTTCTTTCGAGGGAGGGGAGCGGATTTTTAAGTTTATTATTATTATTATTATGTGGGTGACCTGGCGGTCTAGGGGTAAGGTGTCAGACTTCTGTGCTGGCGGCCGGGGTTCAATCCTCGGTCGCGGCAAAGATTTATCTGATTACCAAACCCTTCCTTCACATCTGACAAGATATCTTGTGAATGTGAGGAATGCCAGGCCTCCTCCGTGGTTCGGATTCCACGTTAAACTGTAGGTCCTTCATTTCATCTCACATTCACGCTACCATTACACAATAGCGTAAGTGCGTATAACCCGAACGGGTAGTAAGACGCGGTGCTAATAATAATAATAATAATATTAGAACAGCGTCTTACTAACCGTTCAGGTTATAGGCACTTACGCTAATGTGTAGTGGTAGGGTGATTGTGAGATGAAAAGAAGGACCTACAGCTTAACGTGGAATCCGAACCACGGTGGAGGCCCGACATTCCACACATTCACAAGTTGGGATTAATACACATCTTGTCAGAGGTGAAGGAAGGGTTTGGCAATCAGCTAAATCCATGCCGGGACCGAGGATAGAACCCCTGACCCCCAACACAGAAGTCTGACACCTTACCCCTAGACCACTAAGTCGCCCTGAATCTGTAATCAGGTGGACTATACGATAGTACCATCAAGCTTGCCTATTGGAAAATCTCTCAGTGCCATCAAAACTTTATGGTTAGGTTATTTAATCATATTTAATCATTCAGACAGCTTGAGGACGCCCATTTAAGTGGCCGCATGGTTTTAAGAATGTGAGTGCGTCACTCCCGCAAGAGACTAGACATCCGATGGCAAAAAAACAACAACAGGGTCTGAATCTCAATCGTGTGTAATAAGGGTGTTTTTCTCTTAAAGGTTTTCCACTTCTTCCAAATCCAGCCTTCCTAATTACTAATACATTTGAGTAATTAGTACATATGCACCCACTTCGGTGGCCACATGGTCTAACAAGCTACTCTCTTGTTGGACTGGACTGGCGATGACAGGTAGATTGAGGTTATAATTTCGCTCGGGTTGGTTGGTTTTTCCAAAATTGGTATTCCATTTTCTCTTCACGCAAATTCGGGCACTATTTCTCTAGATATAGCCTTCCTAATCCCTAAAACCAATAGCCTAATTAGCACATAATTGTATCACCCAAACAGTTAGAAAGATTTGGTGCTAAAAAAATAAGACCGGAGGACAATTGAACCATCAATCTTTGGCGGTTGAGAAAAGGCCTACGACACCCTAATAATTACATTGTTCTATATAAGTGGGATGTCACACATCCTCTCTGGATTGCATAAATAGGAAGGTCTGGGCTGAGATAAGGCCAACCTTTGCCTCCACTGGGACCTCTGGGTAGATGGGTCAGTAATTCAAGATAAGGTTACATTCCGCCACTGCCTACGGTTCCAAAAGGGAATAGACACCTAATCCAAAGAAGAAAAACATCTCATCCTGCCACATCTTATTCCCATTTTAAGGAGAAAAGAAAATCCTGCCTTTTTCATGCAAACATCTAAGCACCTTACACCAACACCCACAACTTAAAATCACACCAAGAATACCAACATCCCCTCATTAAAAGAAAAAAAACCCTACCTTTTCCTGGCCTAAGGCGTCATTATGAAAATATACTATACTGCCGCTAAAGTGGAGATCGTGCTTCAAAACCAATCGGTTGAAGTGAAGGAGATTTTATAAATTGTTTTTCACTTTATCTTCACGCAAATGTGGGTATACTTCTTCCAAATTAAACCTTTCTTGTCCTTAACCAATTAGCGTATTCATATTACTTAGGCGTATAGCTCTAACAGATAGTTAGACGCAGTGCAAAATATATATATATATATATATATATATATATATATATAATTCAAACAATAGAAGGGTGACCTGGTGGTCTAGGGGTAAGGTATCAATACTTCTGTGTTAAGGGTCCGAGGTTCAATCCTCGGTCCCGGCACAGATTTATCTGATTACCAAACCCTTCCTTTACTTCTGACAAGACGTGTATTAATCACAACTTGTGAATGTGTGGAATGCCAGGCCTCCACCGTGGTTCGGATTCCACGTTAAACTGTAGGTCCTCCATTTCATGTCACAATCACCCTACCATTACACATTAGCGTAAGTGTGTATATTCCGAACAGGTAGTAAGACGTGGTGATAATAATAAGAACAAGAGAAAATATCTGATCAACAACAACATCATATTGATTCAATTTTATGGTTCTACCCATTTTCTTTTAATTACCTTAAATCACCAAGGTAAGGGATGGTTGGTAACTCCAGTTTGAAACGCAAATATCTAAGAAATCCTGGTCACTCCCAAACGACCAAACTCTTCTGTAAATCAGGTCTGTATTAAGGCATCAGAATAAAGGTGAGATATTGGCAGAGTTAAACTGGAGCATTCTCAAGTAAAACAAAATTAATCCTTGTTTAATTTATCTGTTCAGGTTCATTCGCTGTTCGTTCTGATATCATTTCTAAAATTTGGCAAGCCATTTTGTTTTAAATTACTATTTGTGGTTTTTTTGACATGATAAATTAGAATATGTGTTTATTTTTCTGTTAAATTAAGAACATTTAACTGAAGTTATAATTTATAAAAAAAAATCAAGAATTTTGTTAAAGGTTTTTACGATTGACTTCAAAATTGATGTGTGGGAAATTGTTTTACATGATATTTAAGAATGTAATTTCTTTACAAATAAAAATAATTTGAGATTTGTTTAGCAATGTTTTGATTTTTGAATAATTTATTCTTTAAATTGTTTAAAGATTAATATTTAAAATTTACATTTTAAATATTTCTTATGATTAACAAAATAATATATTTGTTCTTTTGAAGAGATTTATTCAAGAGTAGACTAGTTTACTAATGATTGAATTTAGAAAATATTTTTCAAACTCTCTTATAAGCCTATTATATGAGAATCTTTGTAAAATGTTGTCGGGCCATTTATTTATTCAATTTCAAGTTCCTGATGATTGTTAAATACACTGAAATATTTAGATTCATATGAGAGACTATAGTCTGATTTTCATAGGAAGTGCATTATTTGAAAACTGTAAGCCCTTTTTTTCCACAATGGTGAAAATAAATCATTAACATAATAATAACCATCATCATCATCATCAACAACTGTTTTCAACCTGTGGCTGTGTCAGTTTAGTAAATTGCCTCCATCTTCCTCCATTCTTCCCCAACACTTCCTATATTATTTTATTTCATTCTCCTAGTCTCAATTGAATTTTTTCTGTTATCTGCTCTTCTCTTCTCTTTCTCGGCCTTATCTGCGATTTTTTCATACATACTCCTTTTCCGTAATTTATTCGGCATCCTCTCTTTATCCATCCTCATTACATGCATATACAATCTCATTCTCGCTTCCTCTACTATCCCATGTACTCCCTTTAGCCCTACTCTTTCCCGGATAACTTCATTCCTAATCTTGTTTCTCCTCGTGACAGCTAACTAGCTCCTAACAAATTTCATTTCCATCAGCTCCACTTTCCTAATCTCTCTTTCATTCAATGTCAGCGGAAATAAATATATTGCAAAATTTATTTATATTCTTAGTCCGCTTAATGTAAAGAGAAAATAAATATTAATTTATAAGGAAGCATTATTGGAAGCTTTTGTTAACTCTTTAATTAATAAATCAAATAAAACAAATCTATACACTGTAACATTTTAATAAATTTCAATCAATGTCGGTAGTCAAAGGTGGACGTACCATATAAATCAGAGATTACCTGCTAACCATTAGCAGAAAAGGATTCAATTTTCAGAAAGGGATTTAATAAACACTTTTTCGATGTTACATATTCAATTTAATCATTTAAATTAATAGTTTACCTATTTAACTCTAGTTTAAACTTTATTTTCCTTCGTCTTAGTCGACTACCTGTTCGGTTTGTACGCATTCGTTTAGCAAATAGAAGAGGCACAAGCCAGGTATATTTTAGAGAAAATGTACTGGCATTATTGTTGAAGGAGAGTGGTAAACCATTTAAGATAATCTACCGTCAGTTCACTGACCGGGATTTGAGCCCCGATTTCCAAACTAACACGAGATTGACGTGTTTATCCATGAGACCTCAGATGCAGGTTTATCAATAAATGTATCAGATAAATAACCAGGAAGGGATTTTATGTTTACTATTCTTTATTTTATTTAATAAAATGTAAAATAGTTTGATATAATTTTAAATTTCATTTTGTTTTGTTTAAAGTCTATTTTTCCTCATTTAAGGCGTATGTGTACATAAAAAAACCTCTACAAATTCATTGTAGACCTTCAGTATATTGTATTTAAATCACCTTAAAACATTGATTACTTGATACAAATCTAATATATATGTATAAAACAATTTTTACCAAACAGTTAAATTTGTCTGTGTTTACAAAATTTTAAAACGTTTGCCAAAAATAAATATAAGTATAAATTTAGTATCTTGTGTCTCGTAAAAAATAAGCCTAGTAAGACATAAATGATTACAAAACTGGTTTAATATTATTATTATCAGGTGTTATGTCTTACGACAGGTCCATTACTTTTGTCAGTGAACTCAAGACCTCCAATGCGCCCTGTCTACCTCCTCCTTTAGCTCCCAGAAATTTCTTCTTTCCTTCAAATCATCCAATATTTGAATCCTTCTTCTTCCTTAGCTTCTCTTTCCCTCAACCTTCCCTTCAATGACATCATGCATAAGACAATTCTTCCTAAGGATGTGTCCGATCCAGTTTTTATTATACCAAAGAGTCACATACAAAATTGTTCTCTTCCCACCCACTCTTCTTAGCACTTCTTTATTTGTCACCCTGTCTGTCTACCTGATCTTCTCAAGTCTTCTCCAGCACTACATTTCAAATACCTCAAAGTATTTCTTTTCCATCTTCCTGAGAGTCCAAGTTTCTGCTTCATCCAGTGCAATGCTCCAAATGTAGTATTTCATCAGTTTCTTCCTCCTTTTCAAACTCAATTTGCTGGTCAACATTAACCTCTTCTTGTTGAAAGCTTCCCTGACCAAGGTCATCCTAAACCTGATTTCCTTGGTACAGTAGACATCTTTTGTCAGAAGAATTCCCAGTTACTTGAACTGATAAAGGTTTTCCAGCTTCTGGTTTTCTATTTTGATTTTTAGCAACTTTACATTTTTTTTATTTCCTATGAATGTCAAACTTTACGAAATGTTACATCTTATATTTTACGTTGTTTGCTTTCAAATGTGAAAAAGTGTTAAATTATTCTTGACCCTTAGAACAACTCAAGAGGAGTAGTCAAATAAATATCGATATGTATTTTTATATTCTATCACACAATGTATGACGGGTGTGAGATCTCAAGAGCTTCATTGGTAGTCGATTCTTCGAGCACTGTCAATCATCTTGAATGCTCCAGTCAATAAATACTTTCCCTTCTCAGCTTCCTTCCTCCTCTATCCCACTTACTTCATCTCTCTCCTTTCTTCCTTTTCATCATGTATCGTTAAAAATGGACATTTATCTTAGCTAGATTCCGCATATTTTGACATATTCTAATTTCATGTTATGCTCTCTATCATGTTTACTCTACCATTTTGATATTATTATAGAAGATTGCATATAATATTTACATCTTATATGTATCATCCGCATCGGTAGACAGGCAGACTAAACGTCAAGCTCATATTTTAATTATTTATCACTGTGTCTTTCTACCCGTTTGGTTTATACGCTTAAATACTAATTTCTCTAATGGATTAGGGATTGGGAGGGTTAAATTTAGAAGAAGTGAGCTCGCATTCGCATGGAGGGAGAGTGGAAACCCATTTAGGGAAAACCACCACCCCAGTTCACCCGTCCGAGATTCAAACCTTGATCTCCCTGTCCTGGGCAATCAGGCTCTATACGAATCAAGCTCATATAGACTGGTTTTCAGGTAGCTTGGAAAGTAGAGAATTTAATTCTGGTTAATTGTTCAAATGGTGGCTACCTCCACGCAAATTCGGGTACATTTATTAAAACACTATACCTTCTCATACCTTTCCTGATAAATATAATTAAATATGTAAGTACTAAGAGATAATATGATTTTTTAAATAAATATTTATTTATCAATCAAATTGGCAGGACTAGGTAAGTAATCATACCTTTAATCAAGTGAATCAGTGATCAACAGATTACAACCAAATTCAGTAAGGATGAGTTATCATTTTTGGTCCTTAACCTTTACATGGGCTATTAATGGTTCAATACAAGGGGTATTTTCAGTTAAGGACTGTAAAACCTTCAACATCTACTGATCTGGAGAGAGCTTGGTGACTCACGCATAATGGATGATTTATTTTCAGTAAATACAAGGCAATTCAAACTGATAAATTTAGGGTTTTCCGGTCTATAAAGTTTCAAAATCTTTTTGATTAATCTAATGTCTTGGATTGTAAAATTAAAAAAATAATGAAAATCAGTTAAGGAAAAGCACACCAGTTATAAAGAGTGTTGAGGGAAGGGGAAGGGAGGCGTTAACACCACATTTATAAATAATATATGGAAAATCATCTTAACTCACTCAATTGGGGTTCGAATTCCAATCTTATGGTCAGTGACAGCATTGTGCAATATAAATGCATCTCTTAAGATCATTTTTGTCACCATTTGTGTGTAAGATTCTTGAGGGGCTGTCTACGTAACATATTTGAATTTTCAGAAGTTATTTATATATATATTTTATCTTACAATAAAATAAGCAAGTCAACTATACGGACATGCTAATGCGGATGATCAACATTTTTTTATTAACTATTGTAGTTTAATAATACTTTATTAATATTAATACTAAGAAGATGTGTCTCTACGTTATTTCATTGGCGTTATAATTTTATATAATAATTTACGTTTTAGAGGTTTAAAAATCAAATTGAAATGAGTTTTTGTTCAAAATTAAGGTAGAACTGAAGGGAGCCATTGTCAGTGGTTTTTTTAAAATGTTTTTAACAAAAAAAAAGTTTTTGTCGAAATAGATACTATATTTCTTTAGTAGATTAATTCAGTTTGATGTTATATTATAGTAATTTCATGATTGTTTAAATATGTCAAGGGCATTGTGACTTTTTACTGGAAAGTTTTTATTATTATTTGAAAAGGTTTATTATCAAATACCATTTTGGATATAAAACATATGTAAATATTATGTAAATATTTTATATGTGTAAAAATTTAAAATAAATATTTTAAATTGATATTTTTTTATTTACTGTGTCCAAGAAAGAGTTTTTGCTTTGGAAAAAAAGTAGTTATTTTAAATCTCTCTCTTATTTTTTATCATTAAGTGTGAAAATTAAGCTCTTATTGCTGAAACGTAATCTTAATCTAAATAATACTTGAATGAGTTTCGGGGAAGCTTATCCCAACTTTTCACCTAGTAATATTTTGTCAAATATTTAAAAAATATTACGTTGAATTTATTATTCTAATATTTAAACTTATTTTATATGTTTGAATTACATTTCTACGTTATAGAAAATATTTATTTTATTGTGTGTTGCTCCTCTGGAAACGGTTTGTATTCACTACGAACAGAAATATTTTTTTACGATTGTACGAATAAAATAACACACACACATATATATGGTTCCTTAGGGAAAATCGTATACATTTTTCCCACTGAAATAATTATGGTGCTTTACCGTTAATAAAACACGATTATAACATCTTTGTCAAATGGCATATTCGAGAGATTATTTGAGTAGCATAATTATATACCTCATTTTTTTTAAATGTCGCTTATTTTAAATGCCTACAAAAGTATGGCGTCTATTCTAATAAAAGTGAGGCCCAAGTCTCTCTTTTTTCATCGTTTATCTTTAGACAGAGAGAGAGAACAGTACAACGTGAGTTTATGTCTAAAAGTATCGCAGAGACCGACCGGCGGAGATTCACCAAGCATGATTCCGCGACATGACTGTAAGGGGGAAAAAAAAGGTTTGAGAAGGGGGTAATATGAAGAGACATAGAGAAAGGAATAGAAGGGAAGGATTTCCTTTCTCGTTACATTCTCCTAGCAGCGCGGCCCCCCAACGTTTTCTCCTAGCACCGTGCAAATCAACAGACAGACACAGCTGGTTGCACACTGCGTACTTCCTTACTTTTGTACACAAACTGCATTTCACACAAAGGATCCAGGACTATAGGAATCTCGTAGGAAGACGCGGTAAAGGTTTTTTTTTTCAGGGTTAAAGAGCACACTAATAGCACTGTTTACGTGTTAAGAGTATTACGGCGTAAACCATAGCGCCAGTTGTGTCGTAAAAAGAAAGACTGGTGGTGTGTGTATGTGTTTGTCAGTTTTGAGGGGAATTGAGGGTGGGGGTGGGGGAAGGAGGGATATGACACCTTCTGTTGCTTGTATGTGACAGCAGAAAATAAGGAAGGGACTTGTGTGTTAGCGTGTGGAAATGCGAACGTTTAAGTTCTTAGAACTGTGGCTGTAAAAAAAAGAAGTAGAAAAAATAAGACACTTAATGTTATTACAGAAACAGGAAGCAATTTAGAAATAATCGATTTTTTTTTCCTTGACTGTCAGTAGTGTTTAAATAACGGATGTAATGTTTGCCTGCTACTAAACAGCCCAAAGATTTAAACTTAAACGTTATACAATTTCTGTGCATATAACTAAACCAGTTCTCTATCTATCTGTGCTAGAAAAAAAAAGGAAACCATATTTGTACAATGGGTTGTTGAAGTTAAATAGAGGAGTTACCAAGAGAATCAGGAACGTATGATTTATATTTTAATTTGTAGTTCTAGGAAAAACTCTCATACAGATGTTACTTTAATCTAACGTTGCAAACGAAAAAATTAGAACCAATAAATCTTATAACGGTTGAAAATCCTTGAAATAAAAATATGTGGGAAAAAAAAAATATATATAAATAAAAAAGAGCTAAAATAAAAAATGATCAAGATCTTGAATTTTTATTTTAATATAAAAATTATACACATACAATTATTATTTTATAATATAATGTGAGAAATATAAATACTGTATTTTACAATAAATTTCACAATACAAAGGGGCTCTTAGGCTTTATATAATATGACCTATCAAATTTACATATACATTTTTTAATTTATATAACATTTATAACAAGTGTAGGCATTTATTATAACATTAACTAATACTAATATGTATCACGTAGGGCATACACTACGTTTATCCTGAACGCGAGCAAACTTCCTTGACCAATTACATTACGGCCCTATTTTACAGGTTACACCATTGTGTAATTGGTCAAGATAATATTAATACTTTTTTAGGATAAATGAAGTGTACATAGAAATTCAAAAATCTTGTCAAAACATAGTGATATCCGTCAGAGTTTGGATTTACTAATATGAGAATGAGTGGTATACTCTTTTTATTGCTCCTAGTGCTCTGTTTTTTTACAACTCCTCTAAAACGCTCAAAAGTTTAATGATGTTCAACATAATCTTGATTTCCTTAATAATTTATTGTACATTTGGAGCACTTTTTATATATTACAAATATAACAGGTATGTGAACTAATTACGCAAGCGAGCTAGGAATAAGTAAGGTTTAATTTAAAGGAAGCGTACCCACATTTGCGTGAAGGGAAAGTAAAAAAACCATTTTGGAGCATCTAAGTCCCAGATAGCAAAAGTCGTAGTATCTGGTTCCTAAACAATAACAGCAGGGGTGTCAAATAAACTATTTAAATAAACACTTTTACCAGTAGACACAAATAAGATTGAATATAGAATATTAAAAGCACTAATATTAGATTATATTGCATATTAATGTACAGAAAGAACTAGATAAAAGTGAACACACATTTAAATAAATTGAAAGAATTAAAGTAAGAGAGTTAAAATATTAAAATTGAATATACCCAAATGTGTATGGCACATTCTATGAGATCTAGAAGATATATGTTTTCTTACCCTAACTGTTGCATTTTTTCTTCCACATATAGTGCTTTCCTTTTAATGAATTTCCTCCTCTGATACACTTTATAAGCACTATTAATTTTGATATATAGCCTACTTTTTTTTTGCTTTGCAGTTATTACTGAAATATATATCGGTATGACGATGATAGAACATCGAGTTTAACTTTGAATTTAAGGTCTCGTAGCTATTTTTAGTTTATATTGAGCTTGAAGAAAACATTGCTTAAAGAAACATAATTTAAAAAAAAATGTAATCTTTGAAAGCTTGATATAGAAGTTTTTGGGGTTGAATTTACATTAAAATACGGCCTGGTACAAGAAATAGCAAAACAAAACCAAAACTTTAATAAGTTACTGGGTGATCTGGTGGTCTAGGGGTAAGGTGTCGGACCTCTATGCTGGCGGACGGGGTTCAATCCTCGGTCTCGGCACAGATTTATCTGATTGCCAAACACTTCTTTCACCTCTGACAAGACATCTTGTGAATGTGGGGAATGCCAGGCCTCCACCGTGGTTCGGATCCCACAATAAACTGTAGGTCCTCTATTTCATCTCACAATCACCCTACCATTACACATTACCATAAGTGCGTATAACCCGAACGGGTAGTAAGACGTGGTGCTAGTAATAATAATATCTTCCTACAGTGAGGTCTCACATCCTATCTCCAAACCTATTACAGTGATTTAATAAAATCCTTTTTCCTTATCTTTAATCAATAGGTTGGATTGATTCATTTTGCAATTGTTAGCAAACTTTTGGTACAAAGCGTACGAGAAAATCATAATTTTGTAATAAATAAAAAATAAATCCCACGGTAAGGGTGAATATTTTTTTAACACTTTTGCAAATAATGTTGTAGAAGGAATAGCCAAAGCAAGAGTTTCTTTCATTCACTCTAGGCAAGACTTAAAATGTATACCAAAGTAGTAGTATTATGTTTAACATAAATACACTGTACCCCCAACTAAATCCCCCCCCCCTTTCTCTACGTGACGTAAAATATAGTAACAAAAACCCGCCTCGGTGGCGTAGTTGGCTAACGCGCTTGTCGTGTTGAAGCTCGACTGCCGAGGACGGGGAGATCTAGGTTCAAATCTCGGTCGGGTGAACTGGGGGTGGTTTTTCCTAAATGGTTTTCCACTCTCCCTTCACGCAAATGCGGGTTCACTTCCTCTAATTCAAACTTCCTAATTCCTAATCCATTAGATTAATTAGTACTTAAAGCGTATAACCCGAACGGATAGTAAGACGCGATGCTAAATATTACTATCATTATTATTAGTAACAAAATATCAGCAAAAAGAAGTAAAACAATTAAAAAACATAAAAAGATTAAAAATTAGTGGTGACACCTCGACATATCCCCACTAGTTATAATATTTTCAGAAACTTTTAATTAAATAACATAAATTGTCACTGACAAAGCGACACCGCATGGCTTAAAACCATTAAAGTTATTATGTTGATAATAAAATCTAATTTTTAGAAATATATATTCTTAGTATCATATAAAATATGTATGTATTAATTATTTATTTAGAAATAGTTATTGGTTTATTTAGTTTCATTAATGTTCTTAAACTCTAACAAAAATTATAATAATTTGTTGGAACAGGCCCTTAGGCATTTTGCTCCCTTAAGTGACCACCCTGGTCAGAGGGGGAAAAAATGGTATTGGAATCCTTATAGTTTTTTTTACCCCTTTCACTTCCCAATGGTAACATAATCCTAGACTACACTAACTTCGATAAGGGGAATTCCCCCAATGGGAATAGAAGGGTATCTAAATGGGGAAATCCCCAATCGATATGTTACACACGTAACGTGGTTATACCCGCACGACCGATTATTATTTACTTTATTGGTACTGCTATTAGTGGAATGGGGCTGTATCGAGCTGCCTCCGAAGTCTCAACCCTTGAGAGATTTGTGTCCCAAAGAGTGGAATGGTAAAACTATAATGTATTTCCACCTGAGTTACGTCCGTAGGATGGAACAAATACATTTTTCTGTCACATGTATAGGTCACAATATAAATTTAAAAAAAAATATGTACATAACTATACATAAAAGTATAATTCAGTCAATTATACAAACACATTTTACCTTATTATTATTATTATTATTATTACCCGCCTTGGTGGCGTAGTTTGCTAACACGCTTGTCGTGTTGAGCTCTACTGATGAGGACGGGGAGATCGAGGTTCAAATCTCGGTCGGGTGAACTGGGGGTGGTTTTTCCTAAATGGTTTCCCACTCTCCTTCCACGCAAATGCGGGTTCACTTCCTCTAATTCAACCTTCCCAATTCCTAATCCATTAGAGTAATTAGTACTTAAGCGTATAACCCGAACGGGTAGTAAGACGCGGTGCTAAATATTAAATTAAATTAAAATGATTATTATTAGTAGTAGTAGTTTAGAAGTGTTGATGCTATCTAAATAAGATGAACCCCAAAGATCATACAAATTGACAAATTGACACATAGTTTAAGTAAATTTGGTAGCCGTCAAAAATATCCAGCCAAAGTAACAAAATATCCACTCATAGGATATCAGGACAAAACCGTATATAAATATTAAATAATTCAGTAATTACTGACTAGAATCAAACCATGGTCCACTCATATTTGTGACCGACTGATTTTAACACTTATCCATGGGGACAAACAAGGTCTGAACTTCTCTTAAGGATAATAATAACCTTTTAAATAAGGGTAGATGCAAAATTAATTTTTTTTATGTGTCTGTTAATTTTGTTGTTGTTGGCATTTTCCAAATAAACAATTGAGAATTTTTTTTTCCTATCCCTTTTAGTGGGAGGTTAAAAACATTAATTTTTATTAACGTCGCTAGCTTTGAGCTAGAAGATAAAAACGTACAGGTATTTTATTGAAAGGCTTCTAAACATTTTTTTATAAATATTAATTCAGAAGGATAATTAAATAAAAAGTGCCAGAAGCTCTACTTATTAAGTCAGTGTGTGTACAAACATAATAACTATTTGGGCTTAAGGAACTCGAGAGTTCATGATTACTAGAACGCAAGATTGCCATTCAATTCTATATAGTGACATCTCCATACAATCCCTCACCTTAACCGCTAACCTCCTTCAAATTCCAAAAATCCTATATCTTCACGTTTCCCAGCTAGCATTTTCTGCACACGCCCTAATCGTCCATATATGATACTTGACCATCCCACCTATGCCTGATTATCCGTAATATGTTTGGGCTTGTTTACAAGCTATGAAGTTATTCATTTGATAAATTCTCCATTCTCCTGTTTGTTCATCCTCCTTAGGCTCGAATATCTTTTCAGTGGTACGTTCTTAAAAAAACTCTTAATCTATTGCCTTAGTAAAGAGTGAGAGACGACGCTTCACATACATAAGGGCTTTACGGGAAAAGGTAAGCTTTCAATTAACTTGACATGAACGAGAAAATATCGAATATTTAGTGAGCTCCGAATCACACCTATTCCTTGTTTCGTATCACGTATACACACGATTCTAACCATACCAGTAATTGAACCTAGGTATCAAAGATTGACTTATTCATCGGCCTTTATAATACCACAAATTAATAACGTTTATAAACTTAAAAAATAGTGGGTAAAGGAGGGGGAGGGTTGCTGATTTTCTGCGTCAGCCTGTAGAATTAAAAGCTTATATTTATGTTCTACGTGTCTATAGAACAAAGAAACATGAAAACATGAAAATGCAGAAGTGAGATTTAGACTTGATATTTTATAACAGATGAGGTCCTGTCAACACAAAGTTAACGTTTATATTTTTAATATCACGGCCGTACTTTAATACCAGGGCTTATCTGTCACATGTCGTAAGCAACAAGAACCATGTTATACCCTTCATGTAAAGAGACCTTACCTGTGAATTATTTCGTAGCACGTCATTATACACACAACAGAAACCGACACGTTTCTATTAATCCATACAGGCGAAGAGGTTTTTTTTATCAGCAGAGAATCCTCGTCGCTGGTCATTTTAGAATGGAAATAATAAAATACATTCATGGAAATATTAGAGTAGAAGGTAAAATGAATGCTATTACTTGGTCAGTAAGCTATTAACATATAACCTGCTTTAAAGGAATATACAACTCGGAATATACAAAACAATAACTTTACAGGTTGTTTTTAAGGGTGTGAAACGTGTTAAAAAGAACACGGTGCTTATGAAGATATTTGATCTAAAAATGGATGAAGATACTGGAGAGTGGAGAAGGTTATATTATGATGAGTTACATACCCTATACTAGTCACGAATACATTCTTAGGATGAGCAAATCCCGCAGACTATGGTGAGAAGGACATTCGGCGCGAATAGGGGAATTTAAAACTGAAATATAGGTGGGGTAATTTTAAGTGCGGCAATGAGCTTGCTAGTTCCTAACGCGATAGTGTAAGTAAGTAATAATTTAATTAGTGTCAATGATATAAATTTAATTACTTATTACTATCTAATCTTTTAGTTAGACAGTCATCTTTCTATGAATGTTTGAAATTTATATTTGTATGGTAAAAAACAAACACTTAACATTTAAATCAAGCTTACAAAAAAGAATAATATGCCAGATCAAAACAGGGTGATACAACACTATTTGATGATGTCAGACATTAAAGAACACCGCTACATTACCAGGAGACCATCTTTTATAAGTAGGTGAATTTTCAAAGTTTGTAACCGCTCTGCCATATTTGGTCCGGAAGTCAAGGTCTCGTCCTACTCGGGCTCCTCCAACCCATCATGATTTTGTCCCCCAAGCGCAGTCACGCACGTAAACGCGCGCAGTGAGCAATTTAGCTACCGATGACCTCGTGCCTGCCATCGGTACTTGTGATTACGTCAGACACTATATCTCGGAGCACACTCGGGGTTTTCTTATATAAGTAAGGTATTCAGATGAAGCATGTTATTTGAAATCTGGAAACTCATGTAGTCATAATGGCAGAAAAATAAATTATAAATGTCTTTTTATTCTTAGTATATTTTCTTAGTTATGTAAAGAGAAATTATACAGTTAAAAATAAGGAAGTTTATTGGTTGATATGATATATTTTCAGATTAACTTTATTATTAATACATTAGATAAGACATACATCTTAAATGAACCTCTTCCTCTTCTCAAGAACACGTCTACAACTGTTCATTTTTGTTGTAAACAAAAAATTAAGACTTTTCAAATATAATATTTTCAATTTCGGATCAAAACCTTATTTTGACTTACTAGTTTCAATCAAATCCGTATCAAATAACATACTTAAAAAAATTATATTTTAAACTGATTTAAATAGATTACTAATGATATTATTTTGAATATAATATTAAATATAAATTGTCCTAAAATAAATTTAAAATTAGACTAGGGTTATTTTTAATCAAGTCCTATAACATAAGTAAGAGTGTTTAAACTTTGATCCATTGAGATAAAATTTAAATACTGTCCAAATTATTCATATAAATATTATGATGAAATATTTTATCATATTTTAATAACATATTTTATAATATCTATAGAAATTTAATATTTTGAAAGTTTGAATTTCAAATTTGATTTGATAGAATCCGAATATGCTATCGATTTGGATTTGAACCTTCTAATCTGATTAAAATATTTGAAATATTAAGATTCTAAACTTAAAAGCAGCTCTAAATCTTTGGACTCAGATTCAAAACTTTGCAGCTTCACCCAGTTTTACCAAAATGAACTAATCACTGTCACAAGTAAGCGAATTAGGGTTTGAAAACTAATTGCCATACAGTCAACTATGTAGGAATGTATTTCGAAGCGAAGAGTCAAAACAACAACTGTAAAAGGTTTTGTTTTTCATGCTGCTCAATGCTGAGTGTTTGATTAAAGCTTACTCTTTTTAATTAGCTTTCCCTTGTTGTGGTTTTTAATGTCCGAAATACACCCAAAGCAATTTATATTGTTGAACATTTCTATATGTACCCAATTAATTTGTGACCTACAGGTATAATTTGATATAAAGGCCTATTTATTAAACACTTTGATGTAAGGATTGAATTAATTATTTGTTTGTTTTAGTTAACAAGTCTTAATTAACATTTATATTGTTGTTAATAGGTCACTTATTCATTATGAATATTGTGGTCACCGATATTTTTTTATTACAAAGTTGAGCCAAATATTATCTAGAAATTAAGGTATAATCCAAGTAAGGTAAAGAAAGTCTTGTACATAAACCCAGGTACAGACAGAGAAACAAACAGGCATCGTAAAATCAACTTTTTTCTGTTTCAAGGGTTCAAGAAATGTCAACATCCATCAGAATCTCAAATTCAACTTTTTTTACGATCACAATACTTCCTCTCTCAAAGGGGTTTAGAATAAGTAAAGGTTATGTGGAAGCATATATATATATATATTCAAAGTAGTACACATAAAGAAAGTGTTTATTTTAAAACCCAAATCAATGCTTCACAAACGTAAATAGTAGAGTAAGACTGTTTATAGGGGAATTTTCAAAAGACTATAATCGAGAGGCCACGTGGGTTGAACCACTAATTTTCTATTTCATATATTTGCGTCTGTAGTGTTTAAATGCAACCCATTTCACCAAATAGCTTTAAAATCACCAAATAAGCAACTTACTAAGGGTGTCTTTATTTAAATATCTTTATTCTCCCTCTGGCAAGGGTTCAAGTTGACATTTGTTCAGCTAACAGATGGGCTTTAGTACCTAGCCCAACAAGTGTTTTTTAGAAGGATTAATCCCACTGTAATTAATCATGGGACCCACTTCGGTGGCCGCTCGGTCTTGTGCGCTATTTACACAGTTGACTAGACTGCCGATGACGGGGAGATAGAGGTTCGAATCTTGGTCGGGTGTACTGAGGGTGGTTCTCTACAAAATAGTTATCTACTCTCCCTCCACGCAAACGCACGTACACTTTCTCAAAATATAACCTTCCTAGTCTTTAAAACCACTAACTTAACTAGTATAGGAGAATATAACCTGAACTAGAAGAATATGTGATGGTAAAAAATATAAATCACAACGTGTTTTTATAACTCACGTTTATCCATAGTTTATCAGAAATCACGCCCCGCCCCAGAACACATTAAAAAACAAATAATTAATTATGTTTCCATCCCTCTTTGAATATCATAATATATCCGACTTGTTTCAGAAAATGTATTCATTAATATAATGGATTCAACTGACCTCTGGTATGGCTTCCGGACATGGAACTAGCAGCCGGTATTATGATTGAATTATGAAAACCATCATTCATTATGTAAGTGACAAAAACAAAAGTACACACCCTTTTTGTTGCTTTGTTTTGGTTTAGAGCTATATTCTTGAAGAAGAAAAAAAAATCCTACTTCGTGTTATCCAATTGGGATTAATTTCAACAATTTTTGTTGTTCTGAGAGGCATTAAGCTTACACAAAAATATCATTTTCTCTTTATTACAATTTATGACCTGTAGTGTGTTGCTCTACATTTACCATGATTTTATTAAGCGTTAGCAGAAGCACCCGGCGTTGCCTGGGGTAGCCGCGCAACGCTTTTATTTGCTTCAAAAAGATATGGAAAATGTATTTTCAATTTCAGTTCTTCCAACACAAGTCTTGTAAATTTAAAAAAATCTAGTCAATGATTGAAAATTCTAGTTTTTAAGTTTAAATGTTTGTGCGCAAAGGCTACTAATTTTAAAATTTCATCCCTCTGCATGCGGTAGATATAGCGCAATGCTCATGAAAGGCACATAAACAAACCAACTATTCATTTTGTTCATATAGATAAAGATGACGAGGCATCTTTTAGATAATACAAACACATTTTTTACAGTCAAAATTGTTGACAATTTATTATATTATTGGTGCTATAGAGGTATTAATAATATCTATGAAAAGTGACTGTTAATGATCACATGACTTGATATAGCCATTCGTAAGGGAAATGGACTATAAAAATACACCTTATAGGACAACAGACAACTGCTCAGTGTAAACTTAGTTTCGTTTTTTGACTTCAATCTGAAGTCGATTGATGCCAGATTTAGTATTATTGTATATATTTATCTAATTCTTTTATTTCAGAAATTGTTTTTATGTAGGCTTCAACGTAAATTTCTATTTCATTCTTTTATTTAAGATTTTCTTATGTAGGCTGCAACAGACATTTCTATCGTGTCCTTTTATTTAACAATTTTTTTTTTGTCGTCTGTAGCAAAAATGTCTGCAGTTGAAATCATTTTATTGAAGCACATTTATGAAATTGTTTATGTTATTTATCTGACTATGTATCTGAGAATCCACATGTCTGACATTTTCACAATATATTTTTATTTTTTCATCTTATCTGACCTGTTTATTTATCCGTCCTCTGTTTAGTAAATATATTATCTGCAATATATAATAGGACAACATTTATTTTTAAAATACAACATCAAACATTTACTAAAATCAAATATTACCTTGAAAAATTCTATTTATACTTAAACATAAAGTTTTGTTTTTTCCTTGTCAAACAAAAGTAGAGTGTTATTCGAAATTTTTGTGGTAAATATCTCCACAAAGCAAAGCGCAATGAGGAGATGGCGTGCAGGCTGTCTATAACTGCATGTACAATACAAATATTATTGCTTCGTATTGCGTGACGTTGAATAAACCCCCACTGGAGTGTATTCGGTGGCGTGGCCGCTTCACATGCAAGCGATGCAACTGTATTGGATGGCTTGCGGGTCTGCCTATCTCAAAGGACTTTCTACCACCCTAAGCTCCCAGAGAACTCTGCTTTCCCCTATTTTGATTTCACGAACATAAATACTGACCAAACCTTTTTCTACTGGACTGGTCTACAATAAATAATATAAACTATGGAAAACTATAATTTATGTTTAAACTATTTGACAAATAGTTCGTAAAAATGTTACTAGTTAAATACTATTTTTATATTTAATGTATGATCAAATTTATTAAAGTATTATTATTATTATTATTATTATTAGCACCGCGTCTTACTACCCGTTCGGGTTATACGCACTTACGCTAATGTGTAATGGTAGGGTGATTGTGCGATTAAATGGAGGACCTACAGTTTAACTTGGAATCCGAACCACGGTGGAGGCCTGGCATTCCCCACATTCACAAGATGTCTTGTCAGAGTTGAAGGAAGGGTTTGGTAATCAGATAAATCTTTACCGCGACCAAGGATTGAACCCCGGCCGCAAGCACAGAAGTCTGACACTTTACCGCTAGACTGCCAGGTCACCGACTTTTTTTAAAGTAAATATTTATACCAGCTTATGATTTACTAACTAATTTAACATAGGAAAACAAAAAACTTTATCTTCATCTGGAATTATATTTTAGAGATTATAAATAAATCAAATATAGGATAGTAAATAGATTTAACTATAAACTGTCAAAAATGACACTGCTAAAATGTGATACAAACAACACATTCAAAGGCGAAGAAATGCATTGGAATGGATATATTAATTTTTTGGAACTCCATACAATTTTATTTAACTGGCTGATTGTTTCTTTGAATCCAAATAAAGGGGTTTTAAGTTGTTTATTTTTTTATAGTTGACCTTGTTCACCAACAAGTATAAATATCGCTATGATTATTTTTATCAGGTTTATTTTAGTACCTACGTATTTTGTGGCATAATAGCTGGTAATAATAATAATGCGCGTCTGGGCTACATCATTCTTAGCCCAGTAGTGGAAAAGATGAGCCAGTACTAATGTACCGTTGTTGAAGGGATGCCCGAATGTACTAATCGTACATCCATTCCATGGAGGCTCTTTCCATGTCCCGATGAGATGAGGAGGTGTTATTAAAGTGATAGTGAATATGATGGTGATAGTGAGTATGACAGTGATAGTGAGTAAGAGGGTGATAGTATGATGATGATGGTGAGTATGATGGTGTGGAACCAATGGAAACACTTAAGCCTAACTAACCAAACCCTGGTGACCGTTAGGGTAATTACAATTTTCGGGGCCGGTTAGGATATTTGGCGAAAACTATGAAAGTTTAATTATAATTTTTATATATAAAATAATAAATTTAATAAATAATTATATTTTTTACGCATCAGTCATCATAGCCTAATAAAATTCAAATATGGTAAAAAACGACAGCTTTGATCTGGAAATTGAATCCAGTACCTTTGTATTTGAGAACCAATGCTCCAACACTGAGCCATACAGGTTTTTATCGTGTCCTTCTATATTGTATCTGGTTTTTCATCGATAATAATAATAGCCACCTGTGAAAGTATCGGAAAAATTAAAACTCAGACCCACTTCGAGGGTCGCATGGTCTAAGAAGGTTTCACACTCGTAACAAAGTGGACTGTCGGTGACGGAAGATCGGGGTTCGAGTTCTGTTTTGTTTTATTGAGGGTGGCTTTTCGTAAATGGTTTTCCTCTCTTCCTCTACGCCAATTAGGGTACACTTTCTAAAAATATAATATAAGTCCTAAGACCATTAGCATAATTAGTAAATACGAATATAACTTGAACGGGTAGTAAGACCTGGTGCAAAAAAACAACCGGTGAGCTTGTGCTTTGTTTCTTTCTTTTTTTATAGCACCGCGTCTTACTACCCGTTCAATTTATATTCTTATTCACTATTACTCTAATTGATTATGAATCGGGAAGGCTCAATTAGTAGGAAGTGAGCCAGCATTTGCGTGGAGGGACAGTGGAAAACCATTTAGGAAAAAAAAAACAGTTCACTAGACTGAGACTCGAACCTTGATCTCCCCGTCCTCGGCAGTCTAGCTCAGCATGAAACTAGCGCGTTTAACTACTAGGGCACCGAGGTGGGTCTTGTGCTTTGCTGGCGTCCTTTTTGACACAAGGTCTAAATTCTGAAATATGTAAATAAGACTGATATCAGGTCAATTTGGGATACTTGGCACTTATTTTGATAATATTCATATAGAGGATCATGCGGACTAAAGGTAAGACTCATATAGTCTGGTTTGAAAGTGACTTAGCGGTCGGGGTTCAAAAATTGACGAGTGCATTGAGATTAATTTTTCATAACGAGTTTCCCACTTTCCCTCGACTAAAATGTTGACTAAAATCTTTAAAATCTTAGTTTCCTCGTTCATATCTAACCAACTTAATCAAAATACGTAGTCTATAGCCCAAACGGTTACAGGACAATTTTCTGTGATCTGCATTTATGAATTTTGATATATTTTATTAATCAATACCTATATAAAATAGTCAAATATTTTCAATGTTGACAGAAAGGATAAATTCATTTTACAAAATACTCTTTTTTTGGTACCACGTCTTACTACCCATTCATGTTGTAAACTTATGTTCTAATTACACTAAAAGGTTTATAGATTAGAAAGGTTATATACTATAGGAAATTTACCCGCATTTGCATAGAGGGAAAGTGGAAAACTATTTTGAAAAAAACAACACCCCCAGTACACCCGACCGAGATTCGAACCTCAATCTACCCGTCATCGGCAGTTTAGTCTAATGCAAGAGTAGCACGTTAGACCACGCGACCACCGAAGTGGGTAAAAGGTTATACTTATGAATGGTGTACTGTTGTAAGACACGGCGGGAGAAAACAAATTATTTGAAAAGCTTCAAAGGTTCATTTATATTTCTATTCGAAAATGGTTCTAAATTACGAGTATAAAGAGTTATATACTAATTTAAACCTCTTCATAATTTCTTAATAAATGTTTCAATTTTTTTTCTAACATAATGGAGAATATCTGGAAAAAAACTAATCATCTCACGAAAAGGAATTTAAAGTAATTGATTGCGGAAAAGGCGTGTGAGCTAGCCAATAAAAGGTGTCAGGTTAAATTATTTTTAAAACGTCTGCAACTACGCCACCGAATTAAGTATTCTAGAAGGATAATTTAAGCCTGCTTTATTAGACGCCAAGTGTCATATTGCTGAGACGTGACAAGACGCAAGTGGCTGCTGGAATAAAGTAGGGGGGGCGGGGGTGAACCACCCTTCAGAGATGAATTTCATAGTTAAGAAGACGGGAAGGAGAGAATTAGGAATCAGGAAGTTTAGTTGATAACCTGTTCTTCAGTGAGGTTAACGATTTTGTAATTACTCGTTATATTATAATATGTTAAAGACTTAAATAGGTGTACTTGATAAATTAGATTTTTCGAAATTAATTATCTGACAGGAAGTATGAACATGTAATCCTCTCTTACATCTAACACGTATAGTTAAGTTAAGGAAATAACAAGTGTGAACTAAGTTCTGTATTTTTACAGTTTTTATTCCCTGAAAACCTGCTTTGGAGAAATGAAAAAAAAGTTATTTCTTTAGAAGTGTTTAGTTTAATTGTTTACAGATAGTTAGCTTAACAGATCTTCAAAATCTGTCAATAAAACTACAAGAAGTCGTAGGTGACCTGGCGGTATAGGGATAAGGTGTCGGACTTCTGTGCTGGCGGCCAGGGTTCAATCCTCGGTCCCGGCACAGATTTATCTGATTGCCAAACCCTTCCTTCACCTTTGACAAGACATCTTGTGAATGTGGGGAATTCCAGGCCTCCACCATGGTTCGGATCCCACGTTAAACTGTAGGTCTTCAATTTTATCTCACAATCACCCTACCATTACACATTAGCGTAAGTGCGTATAACCCGAACGGGTAGTAAGACACAGTGCTAATAATAATAATAATACAAAAAGTCATTCCATAAATGGTTTTTAGCATATTATCTTACTACCCATTTGGCTATACACCTATGTACTAGTTACTATAATGATGATGATGATGAGTATAGTAACAAACCGTAAAAAGGCTGTAGTTTACTAGTCTCGGTTCTAAAATCCATAGTAAACTATGAACTTAGCATTCAAGAGAACATTCTAAACCAGTTAAAAGTAAAGAGTTGATATAAATTAAAAGTTAAGACTTAGAGATATTGTTCTAAAAATATATAAAAAGAGTTGCTTAGTGAATTAGTTAAGAAAGTTGATGTAATCAATTGAAGTTGGAAATCAAAATGTATAATTAGGTGAGTTATGGTAAGAACATATTGTCAAATTATGAACATTAAGTATTTAATGAATAATTCTTCATCGATTTAGTTATATATAAGGTTTATTATATGTATAAAATACATGAAAACACGTTAAAAGGTTGTTGTAAGACTTAATCACTGTTTTGTCCGACATAATTTTGTATCTTTAAGTTCAAGAAAGTTAAAGCACAAATTATGAGGTTAACATCTGCAAAATAGGTTATAATGAAATAATTGAGAATCGTCTTACAACGACTTGAGAATGTACCATTTATGATGAAACAATGTTTAATGTTTGAATAAAGTTTGAAATAAAGTTGACAAGTATAAAATTAAATTTTATAGGTTAACAAATATGAAACGAGTTTAAATTAAGTAGAGAATATAGTCTAATATTCTAAACCTTATCTGTTTCCTTGTACCATTACTCATTGAGCATTTCCAGAATTGTAAAGATGCTGGAATACTTTATTCCAAATTGTTTAGACACTTATGGTGCCATAATCATGGACAAAAAAGTCATTGTGAAAAACACGATGTGTTGATACGACTGCAAGATTTTGACTTAGGTTTTTATCATAATTAATCTAATTATATATTTTGATTTACAATTTAAACTATCTCAACTAATTCATTAATGAACATTTTTATCTGTATTACCCGCCTCGGTGGCGTAGTTGGCTAACGCACTTGTCGTGTTGAGCCCGACTTCTGAGGACGGGGAGATCGAGGTTCGAACCTCGGTCGGGTGAACTGGGGGTGGTTTTTCCTAAATGGTTTTTCTCTCTCCCTCCACGAAAATGCGGGTTCACTTCCTCTAATTCAACCTTCCCAAATCCAAAACCATTAGAGTAATTAGTACTTAAAGCGTATAACCCGAACGGGTAGTAAGACGTGGTGTTAAATTTTATTATTATTATTTATATGTATTTTGGAACAATATTTATGTCTTAATTTTTAATTTAAGCTATGAACTTGCTTAAACATTACAAATCAATTAGAAAACATTGGACATGTTTTTTAAAAATATTCTATTGCAGATAATTTTGTTAGTTTAATTTATCTTTAGTGCAGTCAAACTAAAAAGATTTATCTCAAAATCTTTGAAATTAATGATTGTTTTTTTTTGCCCCCGTTACTAAGAAATGATGAGAATGATTCATTGACAGTGTAGGAAGCTTTACTAGGGGAAGTTCAGGGACGCAAAGGGCGAAGAAGGTTTACCGCTACGGAGTTTGGGAACGCAATATATTTCCTGCAGATGTGGAGCGTTTGATTCATTTGTCATCCCAAGGTATGTGTACTGTAATCGCCTTATATATATATGAGGTCGTGTGACGTCAGCACAAGAAACGAGTCGATTTAAGGTGATTGAAACAGAATCAACCACAAATGTTTATGATTTTTAACTTCACGTATAGAGACAAAATATTGTAAATTGAGAAAATTGTTGACCCCAAGATAACGATAAATATTTAAGTTTTAAATTACCCCAAAATGACTTAAAAAAATTAACAATTATATATGTCTTCCTGTCTGTCTGTCTGTCCACAGATCTGGATACGTCCGATAGATTTTGTTTGGACTTGATATTTAGAACCTATAGGTTTATGCCTTGGTTTTTTTTATTTTGACCCTAAACCTTAAATAAATAAGAGTATCTTACTTATGAGAGATTTATGAAGTCAAAATTTTTCGAAAATTACTCTATTTGGTTTTAAATATACATATATAATATATATATATATAATTACTCTATTTTTTTAAATATATATATATAAATATATAAAGTGTTTGGCATGACAAATAACTGTATTTTTTAGTAAGAATTCGTTAGAGGATTGTTTATATAAGTGTTATTTTAGAAAAATAAGAAATTTCTCGAAAATGGCTATAACTATTTGGTTTCAAATATATATATCTGGGGAGTGTTTTTAATAAAAAGTATAAATATATACTTGTTTTAAATGGATCATTACTTTCATAGTGTACGGACAGAGTGTGAACAAGATAAACGTTACCTACTTTGTGAGTTTCAATTATTTTTTTTGTAAAGCAGGGCGCATATGATCTTGAAAAACCTAAACACTATAAGCGATATCTTACTTGATTCCAATGTATGAAATATAAAAATAGGGAAGAAAATGATCAGTCAACCCTGTGAGGCCTCTAGCTTACATTCCAATGACACTTCCTCTCTTCCGCTGAAGAGTATAAGCACCCATCAAACTATTTACCTACGAACAACATTGAATTTCATTTCAGAATTACATTTTTCTTATTTTCTATTCTCTAAATACATATGCTTCCAAGGCCTTTTTTAATCTACATCCTGGCAGGAAGATTCCTACAGGCAATTTTCTTGAATAAACCAAATAGCCTGAATTGTAGACAATTTAAAAACTGTATATACAAAAACTACTTTAAAGACAAAAAAAAATTGGCAGCAAGGTTAGACTATTTTTGGTATTATAGAATAATTTACGTTTTTGTTCAATGTTAAACCTTTGAAAACATCCAAATAAAACGTAATGGTAAAATCCTATCTAGATTTTCCATGACTTCACATGAAGGCAACGTCCTAAAGGCGCTAATGAACCAAGCTACTGTCTTCAATGCGCACTTAGAATATTTCAAGCCACATACTGGTAAGCCGTCGTGCCTCGGTTCTGAATAAACGGGAAGGACCAAGTATTCTAAAATATTAGTTGAAGAACTTAGATCAGTGATACCCAAAGTGGTATATATCGACCCCCAAGGGGTCGAAGACGACCTGCAAAGGGTCCATGTCAGCGAAAAAATAAATTGGGGGTCCGTGAGATGTAAATGTGGGTCAACGATAGTGGATCTCATTTGAGCAGGTCGTGACTTTAATTTTGTCTTTCCATAAACGGAACAATCCACATACACAGATAGTACCTATTTACTTACATAATATTTTCTTATAATTATAAAGTAACACACATATCTATCTATATAAATTATAAAACTACCTATGAAGTAAACATTTTTTAAAACATAAATGTTCATGAAACGTGATGAAGAGTTCTATTGAAATTTAAGTTATTTTGTACATTTACTTGGTATTTGAAATGGTTTAAAAATTATTATAAACTAGCAGTTGCCACAGATCCACACACGTACGATTTTATTCTCTCTACTCGCTATAAAGAAATCGTCCCATGCATTGGCGTACTAAACCAAAGGTCCCGGGTTCGATTCTCGTGTCCAGGTTTAATTTTTAAATTTTCAGAATATGATTTATAAGTGGAGTGATTCTCACTAAAAAGCATAAATAATAGCTCTTGCTATTTGATTCTCATTATAAGTCTATATTAAACTAGTATAGTCTATATTTGACTGTTTTTAAGCCTACATTTGTGAGAATAGGGTCTATGGCGTCAGTTTAATCTTAGGTTGCCCATGACTGGCATTTTAGGGTCAGAGCTCAAACTGTGCACTGAGTTTTTTATTTTTATAATTAAATTACCCCTATATTTTTAAATGTCAGTACACTTTCTTTGAAAAGTTACCTTTCTCATATTTATCTTAGTAGTATAAATAGGTATAGTAATATAAGAATATCCCAGGCCGGAAGGAAAAACGACGTGCATGAAAATACATTTACTAAGCGGCATTTTTAGGTACATAAAGCTAACTTAAATGACAATAATAATTTAAGAATTAATATTTATGCTATATTATGCAATGCAACAAAATTATAGTAGCTGAATTTTGAAAACATGCAACAGAAAAGATCATTATGAGATCACAAAATAAATTAAATCTTATACGAATCTAATGCCAGATATTCCTTTTAACCAAATGTTTTAGGTTTTGATCTGCATCCTAATTTATTTTCGGCTTAAACGTATTTATTTAAGATGTCAGAATAATTATTTGGAAGGCAGAAATGATATAATAACTATAAACATTTTCATAGAGCTAGAGTAGAAATCAATTTATGAAAAATAAAAATATCTTTAGTGTATCCTGTGGGGATTCGAACCTGTACCTCCAAGTCATAGGCAGCCAGAAGAGATGAGCTAAATGTCATTAGAATATGTTCCTGCAAGTTCTGTTGTAAACCTAATAAAATTCCCTTAAAATTGAAGCTTTTATGAAAGAGAGATCATATGATGGGCTCCACTTTTTTTTTTTAAGATTCTCCCCTATGTTGTCTCTGTAAGACAAAAGTTACAACTCTGCGATAGTTCTAGTCTAAAAATAATGGTTTGATAGTTTCATATGAAAACTGTATCATCAAATTCTTGAGTCAGTTATAACCTTACAATTTGTCTTTTATTAAAATTTCAATTTATTTGGTGACCTGGTGGTCTAGGGGGTAAGGTGTCAGACTTCTATGCTGGCGGCCGGGGTTCAATCCTCGGTCCCGTCATAGATTTATCTGATTACCAAACCCTTCCTTCACCTCTGACAAGACATCTTGTACCGTGGTTCGGATTCCACGTTAAACTGTAGTTCCTCCATTTCATCTCGCAATCACCCTACCATTACACATTAGCGTAAGTGCGTAAAAACCGAACGGGTAGTAAGACGTGGTGTTAATAATAATAATAATAATAATAATAATAATAATAATAATTTAATTTATTTGGCTACCTACAGCAACTTCAAGGTGCGTAGTGGACGCTTACAATTTCCGAGATATAAAATAAGTGGCCGACCGTTTAAAAATAAATATCGATACCAAAAGGTAGGTGAACGTTATTAATTAATTTGTCTCTATAATACTAAAATTCTTAATACTTAAGTTTTATAATTTCAAATAGACTAATAAAACGTGAGAAAATATCTCATTTCAATTACAATTTACGCAAAATACAATTATTAGATAAAAATAAATAGTTAGACATAGAAGTTAACATTCGATAACGGGGCTTGATAAACGAAAAGAGATGTTTTTATTATCCGTGCGTTTAACTATATACTCGGGCTACAAGCATATATACTTGTTTCACATATATGCTAGGGATAAGGAATTTTAAACTTAGACGGAAGTGTAGTAGCATTTGCGTGGAGGTAGAATGAGAAACAATATAGGAAAAGCCCCCCCCATAGATAGCCTACACTTTACCAGGACTCGAACCCCATTACCCACCTCATCGTCAGTCTTGTATATTACGAGAATGACTCCTTAAACCATTCGATCATCTAAGTGGACCATGAAGTGGAGTAGAATATATGATCTGTTATATTCTTTGCTGCAATTCAAATCACATTCTACACCCGCTTCGGTGACCGGATGGTTTAACGCGCTACTCTCGTGTTGTATTAGACTGCCGATGACGGGGAGATCAAGTTTCGTATATTTGTTGGGTGTACTGAGGGTGGGTTATCCAGAGTGATTTTACACTCTCCCTCCTCGCAAATTAGGGTACATTTCATCTAAATGTAGCCTTCATAATCCCTAAAATTATCAACGTAATTAGTACATAAACGTATAGCCGGTGCTAAAAAAAATACTCATTTCTACGCATCTACATCTTCTGTTTCACTCAGCCTCGTTATTGAATTGAGGCTCTTTATCTAGACTTCTTAAAACCCATGTAGTCATTTTTAAAACAGAATCATAACAAAATGTGAATATAATTGAGAACAGTTTCAATTGTTTTAAAAATTCAGAAATTCCATTTCCACTAGAAATACCGCATTGTGAGGATATTTATCTTCTAATAGGTGGCACACTATATTAAAACAAGAGATTAATAGTAAAATACAAGTGGAACGAATCTATCTCGAATGTGGTTTTAAAAGATACGCCGTGCGGTAGACCCTCTTAGGCCATAACTCAAACAGATGTGTAGTGTGGAGTTGCGAACAAGAATAACAAGGAGTAAGCGATTGAGCATAGAGCCATATTTCGAAAATGTGGTACATAATATAGTAGAATTGTAACAAAAAGTTATGACTAGAAAATACAAGAGAATATATTTTTAGTGCAACATTAAAATGTTAACATACTATTATTATGTTATGTGTAACACCGTTTTTATTGTTAAATATTCAAATTCAAGTCCTGAAAATATATCTTTAGGTACTTCGGTATTGCAATACAAAATCAACTATGTAATTTAAAAAAACAAACTATACAAATATTATAATAAATTAAAAGAAAATTGAAAATTACTAATATTATTATTATTAATTTTATTATTATGACTAGCATACGCCCCGTTGAAAAATCTACGTATTTTTTTCTGGTCGTGTAATGAATGTATCCTATTGCATTTGTCGGACAAAAATGATGGATGGAAATAATTTTTTAGTGACGCTCAAAATTTGGGAAGCACATTTAAATTATAGACAGTAGTTTTATGTTTTCCACAACTTTTATTTAAATAATGCCAATATTTATTGAATTTAATTTAAGATTCTTCACTCTAGAGTTATTTTAACCTCCATTTAATTTTTTTAATCGTTATTTAGTTATCAATGTTTGTTCAAGTAATTATTATCACATGTTGTGTTATTACATATGTTTCAGTGATATCCTATTGTGGGTCTTTTAACTGTTGGTCAGAAATATAATAAAATTAAGTGAAATTAAAATTATTATGGTAAACCTCAATCATTCCATTTAAAAATACCAATCCCTTCAGATTAAGAATAAAATAATAATATGGGGAGCCTTGTGATAACCTTGAATATTAAGTTCTAGCCCGAACATAAAAAATTGTTTCAGCTCTTGTCCAAGATAAATATAGACTGACGACATACGGTAAATAATTTGTTCTTGTTCAGAGGGTCATGAAACATCAACATCTATTCAAATCTCGAATTAGATTATTTTTTTACAATCACAATACTTCTCTCTACGAAGGGTCACGAGAAATAAATACGAATGAAAATTTTTTGTTTGTGTGTCCATATTTCTTTGATTGATAATTCTATATTTTATATCAGTCAGTTAGTAGATATTTAGCTTTGTATCAAAATAATAAATATTATTTTTAAGCATAGTGTAAATAAATACAATCAGATTACCAAACCCTTCCTTCACCTCTGACAAGACATCTTGTGAATGTGGGGAATGCCAGGCCTCCACCGTGGTTCGGATTCCACGTTAAAATGTAGGTCCTCCATTTTATCTCACAATCACACTACCATTACACATTAGCGTAAGTGCGTATAACCCGAACGGGTAGTAATACGCGTTGCTAATAATAATAATATATATATATATATATATATATATATATATACCGAGTGAGGCATTTAAGTTGAGACACCAAAATATTCCGAAAACGAGGCATTTTAGAAAAAATGGCTTGGTACAAATTGTTTGTATTTAAGTGGAAAAAAAACAGCACTAGCTATTACTGATTTTGTTGACTTCTTCAAGGTTATTTCAAGGTCAACCTTTTTTATAGTAAAAAATATATAACTATTTTTATCTAGTTTTATTCTAAAAAAAAAACTTTTCCCTGAACTTTTTTTTTATTGACATTAACTTGTCAAAATATTTTAGCTTGTGTTTCTAAGAACAATTTTTATTCGATAACGTGTCGTTACATTAAAAGAGTATAGTTAAGGGTCTATTAACGAACATAAATTTTATTATTCATTACAGTAATTTTATAAATAATATTGTATTTAACATAATAAAAAATAACATAATGTGATTAAAAACTTCTTGAATTTAAAGTGTTATAAAAATGTATATAATAATTTCATGTTTGCTAACTGGGTTTATAATATTGTATTCGTCTCGCACGGGTGGAGCTGTGTCGACCGAGAATGTTCCAGAATGATTGTATTGTTTGTATATTGGCATTCCTGGGTTATTGTAAGAATACTCGCACAGGTGGTCTTCTACGAATTTATCTTTCGAGAAACCCCTGTTGCTATGGGGTGGTGGCTCTGATTGGTGCAGGTTTTAGCGAGAGGAGGGGCTCCAAGGCTTCCGTGCTAATGTTATTTTGTATTCTGGACAGAGGTAATAAAATTGTGGAAGATACTGAACGTATTTTCCAAGAGAGTAAAGAGATCAATAAATCAAATCATGTATTCAATTTGTGCTGTAACAATATGCATTTAATTATCCTAGTGCTAATAAATAATAACTAAATTTGATTATAAAGACGAGTACAACCACTACACGAAATAAAATTATAACAAAATACGAGCTAAAATATCTTCAAATATTGATGTTAAATAAAAAAAAATGTTTCAAGCAAAATATTTTTTTACTGTGCAGAATAAAATAGCGTTAAAACTATAGATTTTCATTTAAAAAACAAAGTTGAACTTGAAATAACCTTCCAGATGTCCAACTAGTAAAAAATAACTAGTGCTGTCTGTTCTCTTTCCTCTTGAAAAAAAAAAGGCTTTCATACACGAAGCATATTTTTTAAATAAAATAATTCATTTTTGTGGTATTCTGGTGTTCAACTTGTATGCCTCAACCAGTATACAGGGTGTTTGGAAATTTCAAACCCAAACTACACATATTGTTTGTTTAAACCAAAAGTAATACAAAATGCCTATATATTTACATCCTGTAAACTATACTAATACCATTAAATTGTTTTCAGAGTTTCTGTGTGCAGCGCCTGGAGAGTAAAATGGTTCAAGCATGCGTGTACAACAGGTTGCATAGGAGTCAGGTGCGTGGCACTGCACAAGTAATAATGGCAAGCACTTTCTGTGATGTGGGACCATTAATGATGACCCTCAGAACGTATTTGCATTTCTATATGGACTTGTGTGTTGTTTACAATTAATTTGTGGTATGTTCTACTGTCGTGATCCAAGATGTTGACGTGTGCAGTGTCATGCGCCTAACTCCTACGCAACCTGTTGTACACGCATGCTTGCACAGCTTTGCTGTACGATGAAATTTTGAAGACAATTTAATGGTATTAGCATAGTTTGCTGAATGTAAGTGTGTAGAAATTTTGTATTATCTTTGGTCCAAACAAACTATGTGTAGTTTGGGCGTTAAGTTTCTGAACACACTGTATATAACCGCTCATAAATAACGGGACTACGCGCAAAGCGATGTTGTCGCTTAAGAAGTATCATAATGAAAAAAACTCTTACGAAATTCGACTCGTGGTTTTCTTACGAAGAATTTCCTATAAACGAGTTTCTATCGGACTCGGAATCCCTTCGATAAGAAGATGAGTATGTGTGTGGATGAGAGAGAGAGAGAGAGAGACGAATCTAACGAGAATCACGCCATTATTTGCGATTCTACTGTCTACTTTAGATATCAAAAGGTTGGTAGAAATGCTAACCTCCCAAAGTAGCTGTGTGGCCATTCGGGCGTCCATTGAAATCGCCAGATAGGAACGTAACGTCCTCAAAGCAGTTATGAAAATAAAATAAGTATACGGGGGTAGGGAGGAGGAGGGGGAAAGAATAGGGAAAAGTCTAATATTGACTTAGATTTAGTTAGTGCTGACATCTGTTAGATAATCACTAAACCTTTTGAATACGCTTTAGACTATGTTTAAAGGAGGTTTAAAAAAATATTTGGGATCTTTATCGGGTTAGAGAGATATTTTTTTTTGTCCTGGGGAAAGTGTGCTTGTGAAGTTCTTGCTTTTCATCTTTCTATATAAAATAAATACTGTCACAGAATAAAATTTAAAAAAAAAAGGGAAAATATAAGTGTTATTTATTTTTACATCAATAATAACGGGAATAACACACATGCATATTGATTTTTGAAGTTTTATCCCCAAACAATATTTGCACTAAAATAGTCTAGGGATAGGTACCAATCTTGTATAGTTCAGTTTAAATGTCATGTAGGCATTCCAGGTTCAAACTCAGGTCGCATGTATCGACATTTTTATTGCTAGACTATTACCACTTTAATCTCCACTTAAATGAGAGTAAGTTACCTCTAAATGTTTACCCTACTCATCCATATCTCATATTTGTGTGTAAATATACATACATCTCAAAGAGGTATAGTCCTTCTAAATTCTACCTTACACATCATTACTCAAGTAAGGTGTGTAAATACGCAATAATCTCAAAGGTGTAATGGGACGTGATGAATAATTTTCAATTCAACTAATTAAAGCTTCGAGTTAATAACTACATAGACTCAAAAGGGATAATGTAACTATGTTTTAAAACACAAATTATCAAAAAAATAGGTTAATGTGGAGATAACGTTATTTATGAAGCAAATGCCATTAAAAAGTAACGTTTAATCTACAAACACAAGATAGTGATATATTTTCTAATTTTCATGGTAAAGATTATTATTAGCACCGCGTCTTACTACCCGTTCGGGTTATACGCACTTACGCTAATGTGTAGTGGTAGGGTGATTGTGAGATGAAATGAAGGACCTACAGTTGAACGTGGAATCCGAACCACGGTGGATGCTTGGCATGCCACACATTCACAAGATGTCTTGTCAGAGGTGAAGGAAGGGTTTGGTAATCAGATAAATCTTTGCCGCGACCGAGGATTGAACTCCGGCCGCCAGCACAGAAGTCTGACTGACACCTTACCCCTAGACCGCCAGGTCACCCATTCATGGTAAAGACTTTTTAGAAATACAGTAAAATTTTACTGTGGCCAGATTGATAATATTTTACGGTTTTATTAATGGTATTGTATAAGTATTGATAATATAATTCAAAAGTGAAGGTTTAATATTACATGACTCGACTAATGAATAAGGGAAAGTAGATATATACCCACTTAAATGACCGCATAGTCTAACGAGTTACTCTTTCAGTAGGCTAGTCTGCCGATGATGGAAAGATTAAGGTTCGAATCTCAGTTGAGTGTACTGTAGATGGGTTTTACAAAATGGTTTTCCACTCTCCCTCCAGACATTTACGGGTACACTTCCTATAAATATAACCTTACTAATCCATAAAACCCTTAGCGTAATTATTACATAAGCGTATAATCCTAACGGGAGGTAGTGTGACGTGGAGGTTTAAAAAAAAGAGGGCTATTATAAATAATTTTCTAGATTTTTTTTAGCACCGCATCTTACTACCCGTTCAGGTTATATGCCTAAGTACTAATTATGCTAATGGTTTTAGAATTGTGAAGGTTGATTTAAGAGGATGTGAACCCTCATTTGCGAGGAGGGAGAGTGGAAAACCATTTAGTAAAAAACCACCCCCAGGTCACCCAAATGAGATTCGAACCTCGACCTCCCCCCCCCCCCCCC
>CABFVX010001869.1:0-27449 GCA_902151425.1 Timema shepardi | reverse complement strand
ACTTTTGATGGATAATATATATATATATATATATATATATAGTGGAGAACAGTTTAAAATACATAACTTACTTTCATTTCCAGTAATTATTAATGTTTTTTTATACAATATATAGTTTGAAAAGCATAAACAACTTTTATTTCCAGTCAGTACTGATAACATTTATATAAATATTTAATTATGTAAACAAATTTCCATTATATATGTTGAAACATGAACACTCTAAAACAACAGTTGTTAATTAAATTTATATATTAATTTGCATAATTCTATGAACCCACGTCTACAAATATGACCCCACTTTAGGTAGATCACGATATACTCGTCAAACAAGTTATTACTTGATATTTATTCATTTTTACTGTAGTATTAGCTTATAGAAACCTGTAAATATTATCTATATTTCTTTAAAATGTACCTGAGCTTGATATTGATCAAATAAAAACTGTGCACACTTTAAAAAAAATCAAAAAGTTTCCGTAATAATTTAATAAACACATAAACATGAAATGTTTCAATATTCACTGAAAGGAATTCAAACCTATTTTACTATATAAAATAGGAATATAAAACATTCTTATATATACTGCACCTTTCAGAAATGAAAACAAGTGGAAGTAAGTTAAAAGAGTTTTGTAGTAGAGTAGGACCAATAAATATTGTATTTTTTTATATCTTTTATAGCAAAGAAAAGTAAATTTAAATAACAAATTCAACAATAATTTTTGTTTGACAATTACTTCTTTTTTTTACTACCATGTGACAGTAGATACGGAGAATAAATTGATATATATATATATATATATATATATATATATATATATAAATATTTTCTCAAACCCGTATTTAGATTCTAGATAGAACTATTTGGAATATAAGAGACGCCTCTGGTATTGGTTAAGAGAATAATCTGTTTGAGTATTTTATCATTCTATTACTAGCTGGATATTTCAATTATTTGTAGGGGTTGTGGTTGTGTGTTTACAGTTGATATTGCTGTTATAGATTAATCACATTTGTATTTCAAGTTCTGATATAGCCTGAAGTTATTAAAGTTTTCGTCAAATGCTCGAATATAGTGCATCTTTGAAAATATTCTAGATTCTAGAATGTAAGAAAATGTTGAACTAGAGAATGATTTAAAGCTCATATACTGCTTGTTGGTAGCTTACCCCAACATAATTATAAGATAAAATTAATAGACATAGAACTGGCAATTACTTTACCATTTAATTGGCTATGGAAGTTGTTACGAATGCCTTATGTCAAAAATAATTTAAAATTTAGTTTATAAATTTCTCCTAAGCAACCTTCATCCGCATCGGTGTTCAAATGGTCTAGGTCAAGCGTAACTCTCCCAATAGACTGGTCTTCTGATGATGGCGCGTCAGGGGTTCGAATCAGTATTGGGTGTACTAAGGGTGGTTTTTCTTAAATGGTTTTCCCATCTTCCTTCGCGCAGTTGCAGTTAAATTCCTCTAAATTCAACTTTCTTCATCCCTAGCGTAATAACGTAATTAGTCCACATGCGTATAACCTGAATGGGTAGTAAGACTTGGTATTAAAATGACCAAGTCCATGACCATGGCCATGGCCGGCTTCAACAAGAAGAGGTCACTGCTGACCCAACAAGTTGAGTTTGGAACTGAGGAAAAAGCTGACGAAATGCTACATTTGGAACATCGCACTTTATGAAGCAGAAACATATGAATATAAATATGGAAAAGAATTACTTGGAGAGCTTTGAAATATGGCGTGGTAAAGTCTTGAGAAGATCAAGTGAAGAAACAGGGTGCCAAATGGAGAAGTTCCAATATGAGTGGGTGAGAAGATAACCATTTTGGATGTGATTCTTCGATACAAAGCAGATTGGATCAGACACATCCTTAAGAAGGACTTCTTTCTGCACGACGTCATATAAGGAAAGGTTGAGGGAAAGAGGAGCTTAGGAAGAAGGAGGATTCAAATATTGGATGACTTGATGGAGAGAAGAAAATTCTGGGCGTTGAAGGAGGAGGCAGAGGACAGGGCGCATGGGCAGTCTCAGTTCACAGACAATAGGAATGGACCTGTCATAGGACAGAACCCATAATAATTATAATAATAATAATGTTAAATTAAATCTCATAAGATCATCACGGTTTCAAAGATTAGAAATCGTAAGATCATGGATCCAAACCCTCAGTTTAAATTATAATTTGATAATAAAAAACACGGCATTTGTCCCAAACCATAACATCAATTTGTTTTTTAATACCAGATTAAAGTAAAATAAAAAAATATTGATAGTTTTTTTTAGATAAATAACAAAACATCAAATAAAAAAAACTATTTGCAACATTTAAAAGTGTAATTCTTAATTAACTTTTACTTCTAACCATTTTTTATATATATCTTTTTTTTTCGATGTAACTAATTGAACCATTCGACATTTCCACGTCGGTTGCTTGCTACGTCTCGAGAACGAATTAAAATCATCTGTTACAAGCTGAAGAATGCCGAGAAGACGATAAAAAAAAACACTTTCTGTTTACTTTTTTTTATTTGGATTGGTTGATAGGGGGTTGGAGTGAAAGTAGGGAGGGTGGTTTTTACCCGCATAGGAGGGTGGAGGAGGGAGTATGAGTATTTGATTTGTTCGTCGAAGCGAGTTCATTTAGAGAGAGATGCGCATCAATATCTCAGGCAGGTTCAGAATTCTACTGGGGGGATAGCTTAGTTAGGGGTGAAGGGGGTGCAGAAAGGAGGAGAGGGATTGGTTTGAGTTATAGCTTTGTGTCGTACAGGAGCATTCATGCCAATTTTTCTGCTTGACTAACCGTATCATTTGTTGTTTGGAATTTTTTTTTTATCAACAGGATTATCCACGTGGAACTTTTGTAGTATTTATAAACAATTGAGCGTATAGTTATCGACACATTCACAAATAAAAAAACAAGTGTATTTGAAAATTTAATTTTCAAATCATTAATCTTGTTTTGTTTTTTTTTGCTACGGATATTAAACGTGAGCTGTACAGACAAAATGTTGAGTCCTTATTCTAATTACAAACAGGCTTGATTAAGTTCTACAAATTGTTACACAAAATATCCAGAATTAGAATTAATAACTTATCTTGCTGGTATTAATGACCCTTAAAATTAAAAAATATTTTAGGTAGCCCCTTGGGATCTAATACAAATATTTTAAACTTGTATTCACAATTCATTAATAATTGAGTGTCAAATGGGAATAACCAAACGGGAGTGTATGATAAAAAAAAGTATTAATATGAAAATGTATCATTTTCGATTGATCTTGAAATGATTTTTTACTATTTATTATAAAATAATAATAATTTACGACACATCATTGTTCAGATTGGTTATAACTCTAGGTAAATGATTATGAAATGTAAGGTACAAAGGTAAAAGAGGTAGAGTCAATTTAGACTTAAATTTTTTTAATGTTGCCATCCGTCAGTCAATCATGGAACTTTTCTAATATACTTTGGATCATGTTTAAAAGATATCTCTGCCTATTTTGGATTAATTAAAAAAATAGGTGGGGAGGGGTCCTTTTGAGGTTATAGATATTAATTAAAGTTGCTCTCCTGGAAAATGTATGTAATATGACTTTCCCCAATTTTCCTGTGTACCCTTTGAAAGGTAAAGAAATTATTTTATTTAAAGAAAATACTGAGTAAAAATTCTAATGAGTAGATACTTTATTTGTTCTTGGCAATATCCTTTTTATTTCTAAATCTGAGCTATTTGATTTCTGCGTCATGTTGTAAAATGTTTTATATTACACCAATGAGCCTTTAAATTTTTTTTTAATCCATTTCATATTAGTTTTTAATAAAACTCAATATAAAAATAGAGCTCATATTCAGAATGAAGCACACCAATTATTTATCGTCAGATTGATACAAAAAAAAACACTTTGATCTTAAATTTTTTTAAATGTACTAGAAATACTTTTAATGCATTCGGAATTTGGGGGACTGTTCTTGTGGTTGCATAGTCTAAAGGGTCAGACTCTAAAATACGTGATTAAGGTGCGAGTGTAGGGAACAAGAATTAAGGGAAGACATTTTGAAGCGCTTGTAGCAAAATATTATTTTTGCCAAAATAAATCAAATAATTTGCCAGTAAAATTATTATGTTGAATTTTCTTCACACGGTGATAGTAGCAGTTGTTGATAGCTGTCAAGGATATCCTGGAATTTAATTACCGGTTTTCTCTTCATTTAAAAAGTGTATTATCTAATATCGCTATGCTCATGACAGATATTAAACAACCGTTGATCACCACGTGAAGAAAGAAAATTAAACTCCATGTTTCTACTGGAGCAATATTTTAGCCAAATAAATGTTTGTCATAAAAAACTGCAAAAGCACTAACCTATTTTTGACATTGCCTACACCTCCACCTTAAATGTGATAAGGTGGTAGAAATGTGAAACTATTTCATGGTGCATTGTAGGTGGTTTTACCTCAAATTATTAATAATTCGTGTTTTTTTTTTATCTCTACCAATTCTAATTTCAGTGAACTTCTTATAAACTACCCTTTATATATTTACTCTTAGGGCTTACGCATTTTTAACAGAAATATATTGAAGAGATTGATTTTTATTATTTATATAGTTATACTGTAAGGGATATTCGCATATAACCATACTAATAGATAGGAATGAGAAATATAGTATTTAAAGAAAATGCATTCTAAATTTCGTGGCTAAAGGTTGTGATAATATGTTGAAAAACCCACCCTCAGAAGACAACGGCTTTGTATGAACCCTCGATATTTTCATCAGAAGTAGACAAAACTACTTAATTCTGAAAATTGAAAAATGACACCTGGACACGGGAATCAAACCCGGGACCTTCGGCTTAGTACGCCAATGCTCTTACCACTGAGCTATCCAGGATTCGTCCCGTGCCCACGGTCATTCTTCACTCATAGTTTAAGGCAGAGTCTCAGATGGACGTGGAAGTCGTCAGCTTATAAACATGTGATTATCTAAGATCACAGCCATCGGACAACGCAGCCATTAGCGACTCGGTAGTTGGCAATTTTGCGGCCAATTGACAATTATATATAATTGTACAGGATTGCACATAATGATGAAACAAATAACCGAAGCTATTGTTAATGCATTTTAGAGAGGATACTACCTCAAAGATATCATATTCTGAAAATTGAAAAATGACACCTGGACACGGGAATCGAACCCGGGACCTTCGGCTTAGTACGCCAATGCTCTTACCACTGAGCTATCGATTCCCGTGTCCAGGTGTCATTTTTCAATTTTCAGAATATGATATCTTTGAGGTAGTATCCTCTCTAAAATGCATTAACAATAGCTTCGGCTATTTGTTTTATCAAACTACTTAAGTCAATAAGGACTGGAAATTTGTTGTAGGCCTGTATTAATTTTATATTGGTTGGTTACTTATTCAGAAAGAGGTGTTAAATAAATTATAACGTATCAGAAAGAAATGCTCAACATTGTTCATCTTTAGTTACAGGTTTGTAATCTGATCAGATGCACAGTGGCTGAAGAGTTTCCATTTTGTGGCTTATTCACCCTTATATAGGTGAAAGTCGATGTAGATCTATACAAACTAGACATCTTCATTAGATAATTCAAGTAAATAACAGCCAGAACTAATAGTGTAGCAAACAACTAAAAAAATGGCCCATTCTATGTTTAATCACTATGAAGCCTTTGAATAACACTAACTAAATATATCTCACCAGGGTTTATTTAATCAGAATCCTAGTGAAAGCCATCTCAGCAACACATATTTCCTTCAAAGGCCATGAGGCCCCTGCGTATCAAAAATAACAGAACTATATCAAAGTTTATTTCCTCATAAGCTCCAGACTAACACTAATAAGAGAGACAGTGCAGAGTCTATAGCCTCAGTAGACCAAACTAACACTAATAATGGAACCAGAGCAAAGCTTATACCCCCCGAAGACCCGCACTAGCACTAATAAGAGAGACAGTGCAGTCTCTATAATCTCAGTAGCCCAGACTAACACTAATAAGAGAGACAGTGCAGAGTTTATAGCCTCAGTAGCCCAGACTAACACTAATAAGAAAGACAATGCAGAGTTTATAGACTCAGTAGACCAGACTAACACTAATAAGAAAGACAATGCAGAGTTTATAGACTCAGTAGACCAGACTAGCACTAATAACAGAACCAGAGCAAAGCTTATTCCCTACGAAGATCGAAGAGAGACAGTGCAGAGTCTATATCCTCAGTAGCCAAGACTAACACTAGTAAGAGAGTCAGTGCAGAGTTTATAGCCTCATTATCCCCGACTAACAGTAATAGCAAAACCAGAGCTAAGCTTATTCCGTCCAAAGACCCACACCAGCACTAATAAGAGCCTGTCTTACCGGCACGTCGTTGAGAAGGAAGGTGATGCTGGCCGCAGGTTTGGACGGCGGAGAGGTGCAGTTGGCTCTCAGGATGTCTCCAGGATCGTACCTCTCTCTGTCCGTGTGGAGCTCAGGAGGACCTTCGGGCAGCGCTGTGGGCACAGTCACAGTCAGCTAAGGGCGTGATGGGTGCAATTCAGAAGGGCGCTTTACAGAGAAATGTAATAAAGGCGGGAGTGTCGGGATTGTCAAATATTTCTTCAGTAGAAATATATAGAGTTTGGCTTTCTTCATATCACTATATTAACAGTTGTTGAATATCTGTCATAAGCATTATTATTATTATTATTATTATGTGTTCTGTCACACGAAAGGTCCATTCATTTTGTCCAGTGAGCCTAGATCGCCAATACACCCTGTCCTATTCCTCCTTCAGCTCCAAATCAAACTTTTTAAAATAAGAGAAAAGGTTGTGATGAAATTTCAGGGCACCCATGACATATATTCATCTCACCCTCCTTATATTCTTGCCTTAAGGGCATCACTTAATTGGAGGGAAATGTACTCACACTAGGGCGGTGGTTCTAAACCTGTTTCAAATCGGGGACCACCTGAAAACCAATGAAAATTCACCAGGATCATGCCCCCTCTACATGAGGTACATATTTTTACTAGTTTACGTAGCCCATTTCATATGAATAAAAGGGAAAAAAATGTCAGGATGGACAGTTATGGGAAAAAAACTGATGTTTAAGAAAATTCATGAATAGAAGATATGTTTTACAATATGTTAAGATACAAATAAAAACTACTTTAAAATATAACTTCGTTTTTCGGACATCCACAAGAGCCTTCGTGGGCCCCAAGTTTGAAACCTTTGCTCTAAAAGTGTTGCTTAAAGGAATGTCAAGTTTTTAAGATTCAAAAAACAATAAAACAATTATCAGCTTGTCTTAAAATGACTTTGTGACCCTGTTAGAGGTGGACTCTATTTGTTTGCGGTAATGACGTTGAAAGCTAATTTTTCTTGGGGGGCTCTGTTAGAAAATTTGGCTCTACCTTTGGTCAATAAAAGTTTTTATACGTATATTATATGTATTCCTACTCCTCCTCCATAATATTACAATGGTGGTCAATATTCCCTGCTATTTCGAATCCTTAAGGGTATTAATGATTTTAGGATTGAATACAATTTTAGATTATAAAATAAAAATTTCTCACTACACATTCAGTCTACAAGAAAACATATCAATTACGTAATGTGGTAGTAAAGATTAAGGTATAATTTAGAGGAAATATAGCCATATTTGCGTGGAAAAATACTTAGGAAAAGTCACACTGAGTACACCTAACGAGGATTTGAACCCTGATCTTCCCATCAAAAGTCAATTCTATTGTGAGAGTAACAATTTAGACCATACGGCCACGGAAGTGGGTGGTGTGTTCATAATTATAAATAGGGATTTTAAGAGGTATTAGTTATTTTTGATTATCTATTTAAATACATTATTTTAAATCTTTAAGCACTTATCCCAAAATATACTCCTAAGCAAGGATTGGAAGAATTGGAAAATTCTTAATCTATTAGGATTACTTAACTTGATGATAAAATTTAAGATAAAGAAAGTGAAAATAAACCCAAAGATTCTCATCTACTTGGTATACTGCGTCTTACCACCCATCCGGATTATACAAGTATTTTAAATATGGGTGAATATATAAGGAGGGCTATAATTAGATTAAATGTACCTGCATTTCATTCGAGGTAGAGTGATAAATCATTTAGTAAAAGCCAACCTAAGTTCAATCCGGACTTTATACAAATTCCAACCTCCCCGTCAGCTGACAATAAGGCCTGATGAGGTTGGTGAGTAAACCTACGTACCCACTGATGTGATTAGTTAGTCATTAAACAAATTAAATAAATTAAAATGATAGTTTTTTGGATATTATCAGGCACAAATCACTATAACAAACCTCAATCCTGGAATAATTTGTGTTAAAAAATAGTTAGGCCTAATATTATACAATGCTTCACTTTAAATACGTTGGCCATTCGAGAGAATTTAAGCACGAATAAAATAAACTAACAAATCAGGTTTGATTGTCTGAAACAATTACTTTAGTAAATTGAAATATAAATAAAGTATGGGAATATAAAATAAATGTGATTTGAAATCCTGGATTTATTTATTTACCGTGCGTAGTGAGGTCATGTTATTAATCAACGTTTTTGCTTTTTTTATGTTAGTCCGGTATCCGGATGTTAGTTCAGCAATAACTACCCAATATGTCGACCAATAACTACCCAATATGTCGACCAATTTTAACAATTTTTAGCAGGGACATTCTTCAAACCTATGTCAAAAGAAGTATGAATTTTATAATTATGTTGGGTGACCTGGTGGTCTAGGGGTAAGGTATCGGAGTTCTGTGCTAGGGGTCCGGGGTTCAATCCTCGGTCCGAGCACAGATTAATCTGATTACCAAACCCTTCCTTCACCTCTGACAAGACGTGTATTAATCACAACTTGTGAATGTGTGTGAATACCAGACCTCCACCGTGGTTCGGATTCCACGTTAAGCTGTAGATCATCCATTTAATCTCACAATCGCCGTACCATTAAACATTAGCGTAAGTGCGTATAACCCGAACGGGTAGTAAGACGTGGTGCTAACAATAATATTATTATGTTTCTTTGATATTGCTATCCGTTGGAATATGGTGGCCATCAAAAAGGTTTTATGTTTTATAGTATATCTCAAATGACTTAAATTTAAAATTATAAGCAATCGATCGGGTACCGAGGGTGTTTTTTTAAAACCATTTTTCCTAGCACTGAATCTTACTACCCTCTGAGGTTATATGGTTATTTACTAATTATGCCAATGGTTCTAGGGATTAGAAAAGTTATATTAATATTAAGTGTACCCGCATTTGAATGAAGGAAGATTGGAAAACCTTATTAGAAAAAAATCTTCAGTACACCCGACAGAGATTTGAACCTAGATCTCCCCACCATCAGCAGTCTAGCCCACTGCGAGAGTAGTGAGTTAACAATTTTAATATTTTACATTGCGAGGCTGATGTTTTATACTGCATGAATAACTTCCATTCTAAACTGCATGAATATAATGCACTATCAGTTATGCTATCAATTTAATTTTGTCTAACTTGGTCAACAAGGGAAAATATCAACTTTAAATCCAAGGAAAATTTATGGTATATAGTGCATTTAAACTTGAATGAGAAGAGTAATTTCTCCAAAGAGAAATCTTGACATTATAATACTATAAAGTATTGACTTGGAAGTTTCATTAAAATGAGAAGGTCTACGAAATAACACCACGCAAAAATGAAAAATCCGCTAGAATAATGGAGGAATTTAACTCTACTTCACAAGTTTACGGAATGTGGTGTAAAGTATTTGGTAAGCTTAAGGTTAAAATATACTTTGTTAAACATTAATAACGAGTCTCAGTTGTAGCCCTTTTGGCAGTTTATTAATTCCAAGCCAGTTTAGCTTTGAGTTGATTTGTGATGGATCTACAAACACTACCAATTAAAATACATGGTGAGATTTATCAATAAATGACCCTAAGAAATGAGCTTTTTGAATCGAGTGGACAATTGAGTGCAGACATAGTATTACAAATTAATACAAATACAGTTTTGCCAATAACTTGTCATTAAATTTAGTTGGAGGTAGAGAAATACGTCGATCACAAATCATTTTACATATTACCAAACTAAATGATAATAGTAGCTTTGAAAGAAATGATGCATACAACTTAATTGTAAGACAACTTTTTTGATGTAAAGATTCCGACTAAACGTAGATTAAAAATTGATAGTGATGAAAAATGTATGTTTGCGTGAAAAGATAATATTTAGAGTGAAAAAATTAGAAACACTTTTTTTTTAATATGTTATTAATTGGTATCCTGTTTAACTTCACCACTGAGAAAAAGTGCCAACTTCAAAACCAAAGATAAATAACTATAGGAGATATTTCAACTTGAAATTCAAAGATTGATTACTAAAAGAAAAACCTTAAGACCGTAGTAACAATAACATTATATAAATAGCATTTTTAATAGTATTTTTTAAGCGGAGGTAATTGTATTATTAGTATGCTTCTTAATTAATATTATATATATTTTTATCTTTATTACTATCATCATTATTACTATATGCGTTTTGAGGCGCGTGTTTATTATTCAGAGAATTACCATTTAGTTATGTGTCAAAACAAAGAATGAATTGGAGGATATTTTAGCGCTATTATAATACTTCGTTTCTAAACACAAATAAGGGGTTTGTATACTGAGCAAACTTATCATTTGTTAAATCTGTTGAAAAAAAATATACTGAAAAAAGTGGTGGCCTGCGTAGTCTTACTACGCGATGATATTGGACTACTACAACTACTTTCTGGGTCTTCCGCGGAAAAATTAGCTTTCTACGCCCTCGCAGGAATGGCACATCATTATAATTAATGATTGGCAAGTTAAATCTAAGTGCATCATTTTTTTAACTTACTTTTACTTGTTTAATAAGTTTGACTTTATTTTATAATGTTTTATATGATATACTTCATCTGAAACAAATAGAATCACTTTAAATAAAAAAAATATTTTTATGTTTGGAATATCTCTAGAGTTCATTTGAAGATGGCATAAAAAATATTTTTAAGAGTTTGTTTGTGTGGGTCATCATAAAACAATTTTCAAGAGTTAACTTGCCACACGTTTCGGTGGCCGCATGGTTTAAGGCACTACTTTCATAATATACTAGACTTCTTATGACGGGGAGATAGTGGTTCGATCCCAGTCGTGTTTACTGAGAGTGGTTTTCCCTAAATGGTTTTCCACACTCTCTCTCCACGCAAATATGGGTACACTTCCTTGCTGACCTTCTTTATTCCTAATCCACTAGCGTAATTAGTAGATAAGCGTAAATCCGAATAGGTAGTAAGACGCGGTACTAATTTTTTTTAACTTGTTTGTGCCATTTAATCAATTTTCAAGAGTTAATTTTATGAGCAAAAAAAAAATCATTTCTAAGAGTTCAAGGAGGCCTGGTGGTCTAGGGTTAAGGTGTTGGGGGTGCGGGGTTCAATCCTCGATACCAGCACATATTTATCTGATTACCAAACCCTTCCTTCGACCTCTGACGAGACGTGTATTAATCACAACTTGTGAATGTGTGGAATGCCAGGCCTACTCCGTGGTTCGGATCCCACGTTAAACTGTAGGTCCTCCATTTAATCTCACAATCACCCTACCACTACATAATAATAATACTATTGAGCACTGCGTCTTATTACCCGTTTGGGTTATACGCTTTAAGTACTAATTACGCTAGTAGACTAGGAATCGAAGAGGTTGAATTAGAGGAAGTGAACCCGAATTTGCGTGGCGGGAGAGTGGAAAACCATTTAGGAAAAACCACCCCCAGTTCACCCGACCGAGATTTGAGCCTCGATCTCCCCGTACTGTGCAATCGAGCTCAACACGACTAGCGCGTCAGCCAACTACGCCACCGAGGCGGGTCCTACCACTACACATTAGCGTAGGTGTGTACAACCCGAACGGGTAGTAAGACGTGGTAATAATAGTAATAGTAATAATAATCTGAGTTCATTTGCATGTACTATCATAGTCAAAAAAATATTCGAGAGCTTTTGTATGTTCCGTAAAATATTTTCTCGGTAGTTCGTTGTTATGGGCCGTTGGGACTGTTCTGGTTTTTGAGTGTTAAGAGGCGACGTTCGATCAACTTACCAACCACAAGGAGATGCTGTTGGACTGTTTTAGTGGTAAATGACGGTGCATCTACCGTCACTTCGCAGCTGAAGTTCCCAGAGAGGTTGAAACCAACTTTGCGCAGCACCACCAGACTCTCGTTGGACACGGACAACTGAAACATTGTCACAAAAAAAAAATTGTCTTTAACAACTTTAACGGCTTATATCGAGGATTTGGCGTGGACTTAGATATATCAAACGCTGTCTTCATTCAGAAACTTCTAGAAAAAAGAGCACTAGTCAATCGCGAATAACCGGTCGATCTCAAGACAATATTTTCAGTCGATCACGTAATAAAACTACATCGTCATTAAATGTCGATATTTGGTCCTCTATACTCACAAATATGTCAAGTACTTTCAATAATATATGAGTGTCAAAGTGAGTTTTGTCGTAAGAAAATATAAAAATTTAACTTGAAAAAAACTGGTGACCTGGTGGTTTAGGGGGTAAGGTGTCAGAATTATCTGCTGGGGTCCTAGGTTCAATCCTCGGTCCCGGCGCAGATTTATCTGATTGCCAAACCCTTCCTCCACCTCTGACAAGACGTTTTTTAATCACAGATTATGAATTTGTGGAGTGCCGGGCCTCCACCGTGGTTCGTATCCTACGTTAAACTGTATATCTTCCATTTTCATCTCACAATCACTCTACCATCACACATTAGAGTAAACGCAAATAGCCCAAACGGATCTGGTTATACGCATATTTTATGTGCTTATAATGCCAATATGTTAAGGATAATGAAGGTCGAATGTAGATAAAGTTTACCCTTATTTGCGTGATGAGAGAGTGGAAAACCATTTAGAAAAAAAGCTTTATCCACCCGACTGTTATTCAAACCCTCTTCTCCTCCCCTACCCCCTCCCTCTATCCCCTTTATTTGAAGTTCAGTCCATTGTAAAAGTGATTCCCTTAGACCAATCCACTACCGAAGTGGGATGAATTCTAATGAAATATTCTAATTATTTAGGTTTTAATATGGGGAAAATTTGCCTGTATTTAAGAGGAAAAGTAGGAAACCATTTGGTAACAACAAACTTCAATACATCCCAACGGGATTCAAACCCCGATATCACCTTTTAATGATTTCATATATAACCCACTTTGGTGGCCACGTGGTCTAACGTGTTACTATCACAGTAGAATAGACTGCCGATGACAGGGAGATCATGGTTCGAATCTTGGTCGGGTGAAATGAGGGTGTTTTTCCCAAAAAGGGTTTCCCGTCTTTCTTCACTCAAATGCGGGTATACTTCATATAAATATAACCTTTCTAAGCTGAACGACCAATTATTATCATTATTATTATTAGCACCGCGTCTTACTACCCGTTCGGGTTATACGCACTTACGCTAATGTGTAATGGTAGGGTGTTCCGAACCACGGTGGAGGCCTGGCATTCCCCACATTAACAAGATGTCTTGTCAGAGGTGAAGGAAGGATTTGGTAATCAGATAAATTTATGCTGGTACCGGGGATTGGACCCCGGCCGCCAACATAGAAGTCTGACACCTTACCCCTAGACCGCCAGGTCACCTATACGACCAATTACACTCAACATTAGTATAAAAAAAAACACTCTTAAAACGACGTATACAATTAATATATCGACCCTGTATTTTAACAGTATTTCCTTTTTCTTTTTGTTCTCCTGACAAGTGCAAGTAAGTTTGATTGAACAATTAGTGAAAAGAGAGAGGGGTCGATTAACGTCACAACTCGCCAAGACCCTCACTCCGGACAGCAACCCTCTCCACCCCTCCATAGCCACATTGTTGGACCGGGGGTTCGTTAGAAGGCCTGACAGGGACATTAAACCCTACGGGTCCTCTCCAAGGTGTCAATCTGACTACCCTTTTAATTGACCCATTCCTCTTCGTCCCGACTGTTCGGGTGACTGTCAAATCTTCAAGAGGCTTTCTGTTGTTGGTTTGTCGATAAAATGAATGTTATTACACAATACAACACAATTTCTCGTCTAGTCAGTTTATTATAATTTGAACAAAGCTATTTTTTTTTTTGAAAAAATATAACAAGTATAAAGTATTGCTTATTTTGAGAAAAACAACAACAAATAACCACTACTTATACATCTTAACTTTAAACCGAACCTTTAAAGTAATTTTCGCCAAATTTAAGATTTCCCTGATTCATTGTCATTAAATTATCTTTTTTTATAGCTATATCTAAAATCAGCTTAGCCAATACTAATGTACCGTTGTCCAGGGGACGCCTAAGTGTAGCTACTAACCGTATATCCTTTCAGTGGAGGCTCTTTCCATGTTCCGATGAGATGAAGGTATGATGGCGATAATGAATACAAGGGTGTGGAACCAATTAAAATCTTAAACCGAACCTAGGCATAACCAACCACACCCTGGTGACCGTTGGTGTGATTACTCTTTTGAGAAAAAATACCCAAGGTACCAGCTGGGTATCGAAACTGGGACCTCTACGCTCGTAGACAGGTTCACTTACCACTACACCGTAAGTCCGGTTATCTTACGAGCTATAAATATAATTTAGATAACAGATCGAGGAAATATGGCCAGTGCGTCATGCCATTTATTTTGATATAAAGAGGTTATGGGAGCTATGAATATTATTAGGCCCCAATGAGCAACCAGCTTATACATTGAAAAGAATCACAAAAATACATAGTTAATACCAATTTGTAAAGATGAGTTTAAACCCCTAAAACAGCACTACTTGGTAACCTTGGCCCTTAATTTAAACAGTTATACTGCCCTTATATTTTAAATATAAATACAAACCATTTTATCTAACATTTAATATATTATTATGTGTGTTGAGCACAGTAATTATAATTTATCTAGAGTTAGTAGACAAAACAAAATATCTACTTTTTTTTTTAGGTTTTTCAAAAGGCTTTCCAATACAAAAACAAAGCCACAGCGCAATTATTTAGTTTTTATATAATCTCAAAACCTTCATTGAAATACTAGTATCGTATAAACATAATATTTTTTCCCCCAACAATGGAAAAAAAAAGAAAAGATGAAACTAACATAGTTACCGCAGGTAAAATAATCACAAGGAAAGGGTATTGTCATATATTCAACCCCTTTTACCCATTATAATATAACAAAAATAACACGTGACATATTGAAAGAATGAAATAACAGAATGTATAGTGATAAATCTGGTTGCGTTGATAGAAAGGTGAACTCTTTCCCTGTGTGAAAAGGTTAAAAAAAAAGTTGGAGTACAAAAATAAAACACATACGTCAATTTTTAAATAACAAAGCATTGTTTCCCCTTTGTTTGTGTCTGGTCATAATTTAAAACATAACCTTATCAAAGGAACGGGGAAAAATATAATTCAAGCAGTGGAAACAGCTACGTGCTCTCTACCTTAAAGATAATAATGAAAATATAGTTATAAATTAATATACTAGATTTCTTATTAAAATTAATCAAGAAATATATGCATAATATATATATTAAATTGTTTAAAATATATATAATGTATATATATGTATGTATACCAAGCATATAAAAATATTTTAATTGAAACTAAATATTAATATTAAGGTTAATCTAATATGATTTGCTATTTATGGGGAGGTTTCAACTCTCCCTCCACGCAAATTCTAGTCCATTTTCTCTAAGTTAAACCTTCCTTACCCTGAACATATTAGCGTAATTAGTACATATTTGTATAGCCCAAACGAGCCTAGCGGTGACATTTGTGGTCTCATTTTGGGAGTCAATAAATCTTTCATTATAATAATAATATTTAGCACCACGTCTTACTACCCGTTCGGGTTATACGCTTTTAAGTACTAATTACGCTAATGGATTAGGAATTGGCAAGGTTGAATTAGAGGAAGTGAACCCACATTTGCGTGGAGGGTGAGTGGAAAACCATTTAGGAAAAACCCCCCCAAGTTCACCCGACCGAGATTCGAACCTCGATCTCCCTGTCCTCGGCGGTTGAGCTCAACACGACAAGCGCGTTAGCCAACTACGCCACCGAGGCGGGTCTTTCATTATACAAATATCAATTTGTTCAGGTCGACTGGCTGATCGGCTGACGTCTGCATATCGAATATATATCTGAAATGGATGAAGGTTCACGGAACCACTTTTTTCCTTACCTCTATGTGCCCACACTGAACTTAACTGCTCTAAACGGTCTTCCAAAAGATCAGGGATCATCATAAACATAATCATGATCATCATCATCAACTGTTTCCAGCCTGTGGTCAGGTCAGTTTAGTGAAATGCTTCCATCTTCTCCTATACTTACACCATTCTTCTTCCTTTAATCGCTTGTATTATTTTCCTCTCACTTGCACAATTTCTGTTATCTGTTCGTATAATCTCTTCTTTGATATCTCTTGCGGATTTTCCCCTACACTCTTCATTTTCAACATTTTCTTCAGCATCCTCCTCTTATCCATCCTCATTACATGACCTTACCATCTCAGTCTTGCTTCCTCTACTATCTCATGTACTCCATCCTTGTACTCCATCTCTTTCCCGGATAACTTCATTCTTAATCCTGTTTCTCCTCGTGACAGCTAATAACACGATTCTCACAAACTTCATTACCATGGCCTCCACTTTCCTAGTTTCTCCTACACTCAATATCCATGTTAATGCTAAATATGTGACTGGGTATAAGGTACGCCCGTAGAGCACTTCCTTAATCTTCAAGGGCACTTCTCTTCTCCATAGCAGGTCTGCTACAGACCTATCCAACTCTCCCTGCTGTAAGGAATATTAGTCTTGATTCATTCGTGGTCCTATCTCTCGCTATACCCATTGCAACATTAAGAATGTGTGGGTTGAATGAATGTTTATTATAACCATTCTACAGTTGTGTTATTTCTTGCGGGTATCCCTTTTTGTAACGTAAACAAGGATACGATGTGATCATTATTGGCACGACGATACGTAAACATTCGATAAAAAGTGCATGGGCGAGGTCTTGTTGTCGGGGAAGTGATTGGTTTTCATAAGGCTCCTTTTAAGTATTAATTTAATCGTTTTAATTAATAAAGATTTTAATTTATAGCCTTTACTAACTTATAGAAATAACTTTATTTAATAATTATAATAGTAATAAGATGACTTTTAAGAAAAAACACAGATTTTGTTAGCAATAATAATAATATTTAGCACCGCGTATTACTAACCGTTCGGGTTATACGCTTTATTTACCAACTACTCTAATGGATTAGGAATTGGGAAGGTTGAATTAGAGGAAGTGAACGCGCATTTGCGTGGAGGGATAGTGGAAAACCATTTAAGAAAAATCCTCAGTTCACCCGACCGAGATTCGAACCTCGATCTCCCCGTCCTCATACGTCGAGCTCAACACGACAAGCGCGTTAGCCAACTACGCCACCGAGGCGGGTTTTTATTAGCAAATTTGTAATTTTTAATTCAAAAGACATTAAACAAAAAGTCTATAATAAAAGTAAAAGTAATTTACCATATGTTCTGTAATACATGAACCTTATAACTTTTAGCAGGTATTAATAGAAATATATATATTTAACGTTCTCGCTATATTAGAGGTAGAGAAAGTATTTTGATCGTAAAAAAATCTAACTCAAGATTTTGATGAGTTTCGATGTTTCATGACCCCCAGAATCCAAAAAAGTGTTTTTTTTTAATTTCCATCTGTCTGTCTGTACCTCCAACTAGAGCCTAAACTATTTTACTGATCGGGCTAAAACTTGATATCTAGGGTTTTCATGGGGTTGCTCCGAGGGATTTTTAGAATTGGATATCTAACACGAAAATTGAGGGTAGTTTACTGAAGGTCAAAAAGAGAAAAAATCCATTTTCTCAATATCCGCTATAACAATTTTTATTAAATTTTATTTCTATGTATTGATCAATATTACAAATAAAATGGCTACCCTCAATATTTCGGCAAAATGACTTTAAGGGTTCTGGTCTGAAGCGTAAATTCTCATTTCTTATCATATCTCAGAAACTACTTGAGATATGAAATTATTTATTATCTCAAATATGTAGGATTATTTATAATACAAATATTTTATTTGAAACATATTTTTATAAAATCAAGAACTTTCAAGCTAAACGCAAATATATGTATTATTTGACTTTTCGAACACTAAAAGTAAATATTGCGACCGTAAAAAAAATAAAACAATATATTGATGGATGTTAACGTTTCATGACCCCACGAACGATAAAAATAGGTTTTTGTAATATCGTCTGTCTCTGTGTCTGGTTAACCCTAAGATTAAGAGTAGTTTAATTAAGGGAGAAAAGACAAAAATATCAATTTTCTCAATCAGGTCAAACGATTTTGATTATAACACGTATCTAGGCGTTGATTAAGATTATAAACAAAATTGATACCTTCATTTTCATATGAAAATGAATTTTAGGGTACTTTACAAAAGCGGAAATTTCCTTACCTAAGCAACTATTTGAAATACTAAATAACTGATCATTGCCAAATTGGAGTATATACTATTAAAAATAAACAAATTTTATTTGAACTATATTTTCATAAAACCAATAGTTTCGTAGAGATTGGCAAATATATTAAAACAATTTTGTGAGTTTTAGTTGTAAATAGAAACTATTTAATTTTAACGCAATAATTTTCTAATTCAATTAATTAAGTAGATAAGTAGCTCTCTCAAATATTTAAGTTCTTAGGTGAGATATTTCTACAGTATTGATCTATATCTATCATTTCAGAGTCAATAGTCAATATTTACCTTTTTATTGGTCAAAATGTATAAATAATTAATTTAATAGCAATGCGATAGCCATACAATGTACAACACCTAATAAAATGTCAACAATTTAAACGGGAAGTAGAAATTTTAATGCGAATTATTGACCCTTGTGGACCCAATATCGATCTTTTTTTTTTTGGAACAAATATACTATTGAGAACTTTAATTCTTTAAAAAAGAAAATCATAAAATATGAATCCGGGAGTCAAAAAATGTTTAACTTAAGTATAACATAATTTTTGCTCGGGTTTACAAGTGTATTTTTTTCGTTTAACATGTATCACAAGTTTTGAGTAAATATCTCAATTTTAAAACAATGGAGTGAGAAAACCCGTGGGGAGTTCCGTAACATTTATTTTAAATAATTGGTTATCATACTGAACTTACTGGAGAGTTTTATTTCTAAGCCACTTGCTTTACTGCACATTAGAGATAAGTTGAGTTAGTAATTTCTAAGTAAATTTTCTTTTAAAACAAAAATTAACTTTTTTTGTTTTTTATTTATTTGAGAAAAATGTTTATTTCCAGTAGTTTGGACAAAATATTTATCAAAGAGAATTTATACATAATTTTCCTAAATATCACACAGTTTGAGCGTGGGTTTGCTACTATATCTAAATATGAAAAGCAACAAAAACCAACTATTACTACAAACAACCTTTGTAAACTTTTTTTTAAATATATTATTTAACCTTAACAATATTATGACTAATATATTTCTAAGCTTACAAGCAGCCCATCTTTTTCATGTTGATTGAAGTAACCTAAGTGTAGGGGGAGTCAATTTTTCTTCATATACAGTAGTCTCGGAAACTCGACATTCCGTGTAACTCAACATGTGCACGTGCTCACCGTTTTTGGCACCAATCATCACAATCCAAGGTCATTCAACAGTATAACCCCTCAGTTTGTTTGTGTATCTCTATTGTAACAGTCGTGCTGTGGTGTTTTTACAAGTGCTGTGTTTGTTAGTTTTCCAATTCAGTAACGTACTTTTCGAATCAATACAATATTATATGTATATTTATATATATTACACGTATGTATACACACCATTATATTAACACGTAATATATTGTACTGTACGTATATTACTGTTACTGTACTGTGATTCATCCTTGTTTAGTAAACGTGACATAGTAAACATGCATCCTATGCAAGCTCATTCGTAAAACTCGACATTTCAATAACGCGACACCATCTCAGTCCACATTAGGTCGAGTTTCCAAGACTCTACTGTAAAAGGGAGGGAATTGTTTAGTCCTGAATATAGGTTACATATTTTCCACTTCATTAGCTAGCCTGTCTCTAAGCAAACTAATACATATGTCAAAGGATGGCTCACTCATATGATCCTTTAACCCCTCTTCCCTCTTTTGATACCACCCCCCTCACACACACACAACCAACCCATACCCCTAAATAAGCTTAGGCTCATATATATTATCATTGTAACACCCTTGTTGAGGTCTGAAGGGGAGGAGGAGTTAAACCCGATGAGGGTTTCGGGGTCTGTGCCTATGTAACCATCTCCTCATTAGGGAAAACCGGCTGGTAAACAAAAAACCTAGTGTAATAAATACCGCGATTAAACTGCCCCATTAAACCTTAATCCTCTTAAGACAATAGTCAGTGAGTCGTGAAAAGGAAACGGAAAATAGAGGTGGGGGAAGAGGTTAGGGTGGGACCAAGGATTTAGGGGTTACGGAATATTTCCACACTCAAAACTTTAGTTCTGTTTGGCGGGTGGGAAATAGCGGGTTATAAAGAGTGGGGGGAGGGGTAGGGGGAGGTGTGGGGATGAAAATGGGTATAGTTTATTCTGAATGTATCTCTTCCCTAACACTTGCCTACCCGCAGATCTTCCATGTTGCTTTTGGAATACATTTGCATGTGTTTAAAAACAGGGCTTCCGAAAATGTGGGAGAGGAAAAAAAAAAGTTCTGTGTTTACTCTTATCCTATGTGAGGTACTTTGTTTGAATGAAAATGTAAACCTTAACTCCTTTTCGGTTCCAATTTGAAATAATACGCAGACTAATCCATAAATTAATGGTCACTATATTTTATTATAGGCCTATTTTTCAATTTTAAAATTCCGTTACACATTTTTATATATTTTTCCATCCTACGCTCCTAAGCGTAAAATAAATCCATTGATATTTTTTTAAATCGAATAATGCTTTTTTTTTTCAAATACCATGTATTATTATCCGTTTGGGTTATACGCTAATGGATTTAGAGATTGGTAAGGCTATATTTATAGGAAGTGCACCCGCATTTCCGTGGAGGGAAGATGGGACTTTTTTTGAAAAACCTACACTCAGTACACCTGACCGAGATTCAAACCTCAAAATCCCTGTCATCGACAGTCTAGTCCATCCCAAGTGTTGCGTGTTAGACCATGCGGCCACCGAAGTGAATAAATTTGCATCGGTTGAGATATTTCAAAATTATCAGTCAGATTAATATCTTAAGGCATTCAGTGATCGAGGGCTATGTAGGAGATTACAATTTCTAATAGGATTTGTTTTTTAATCAAGGCTATTAAACGTTCATTTTATAAATAAACTGATTATATTACCATACCGATTACACATTGGCTTAGCTATAGAACAAGCAAAGCATTTCCTTTCTAAGTTGTTCATTCATTGTTATGATTTGAGTCACACCAATCCAACCATTAATTCAACTTTTTATCTTGTCGGAAATCAAGTGATGGATGTTTAATTCAATCGACAAATGTTCCACCAATTGAGAAAAATATCGTTAGTTTTATTAACTTAGTGATTAGCAAATTTCATTTCGACAAATTGAATTAGTAAGATACATTTATTGGCAAAGCTGATGTTGGAACCCATTCTTCATTAATAAAAACTTGCAATTAAATTAAAGTAGTTGAAAAGGTTTTAGGCCCAATTAAATTAAACTATGAATACTCTTTAATAACGGTATATTTTAATCTCAACAACGTTGTAAATAGTATTGCAAGATAAATACTATCCTCAAAAATAATGACAAAAACAAATCAGTTTTATAGCAATGTAGTGTCAGTGGCTTTGCAGTTATTTGTCATGTATCAGTTTTATCCCATTCATATTTAGAACAATTTATTCATGAATTATAAATAGTATGTGATGTAGAAGGCGATGGTAAGTCTGCACAATGAATTAAATGCTAGTGTCATGACAATTTAAGTCTTGTAGCATCTGCAATCCAATAAATACCATATGTTGTGAATTGAGGCTAATAAGACAACGTATTCATTATCACGCGCCTAGGTTGCGTACACAATACATCGTGAGGGCTGTTGTCCCACTTTGTTAAGCCCCACAATTCTGAGCATGGAGCTGTTTATCTTAGTGCATTGGTATGTTAACAGGTGATAATAGCGTGAGAGTATCAGACACTTGTCATCCTTAGTGTGCAGACCATTGTCTGGAAGTGTATTGTCCTCGGTAAACTGGAGATCGCGCGCTTCTCTAAGGGAAATTCCTAGACCTGCCAATGTCAGGGTCTAGCTTTATTTCATCTCTATCTTAAACAATAACGGTTTTTCCTTTATTATTCTAGAGATCAATAATCACGTAATCCCTTAGATTTCTTTCTTAACTGATTTTCCTCCCAGAAAAAGAAACGATCTTTCCATCTGGTTACATGTTTGTATCTATTCTGATTACTCCCTTCTTTTTCCCGATGTTTGTTTAGGGATCTCATTTATTCTTCAGCCTCCTTAATCTAGTTTTGTGTCTATTTTATATTTCTACTTCGACAATAAGATGTTCCAATTCCTCGCGCCGTTCTTCGCTTTAAGTTGGTGTGCTCTACTTGATTCCTCTTTCTCATGGGTTCTCAACCACTATGCTCATTCTTTTCCTTTTTCTTTCTTATTGCATGGCATCTTGATTTTGCTTTTTTCTAAACTGCTATGTGCTCTTTCCGAGCTCCGCTTTTCTGGTTGATTGTATCTTTGTTTTTTTTAGGATACGTGTTGTAATAATTTAGAGAATTTATCCAGAGTTCATACGAGAGACAAAACTAAGTTTAATTAGATATTTAGAAAATTTCTTTTATGGTGGTGTTGCAGTGCAAATCAGATTGTAATTGGAGTCTTCTTCAGCTCACACTTTTTTCTTTATTATAACTATTTTCTTATTTCTTTCTTGGGTTATCTTTCAATGTCTTATTTTAAAGAGTATTTTTTAGATCTTCACTCTAAATTTTTTCCCCCTTATATTTTTATTTTCATCCTTATCCATCTTTCTCTTAGAGATCAACGAGGCGTAAGCTGGTTCTGTTTGTTCCTTATAAGCTTACAGAGGGGGAGGGGGGTAAAGGGATGGGAAGAGTCGGGCATTTTTGAAGGTATCTATTACACGAGCCATTCTCTGGTGAGACCTTCCACATCTTCCAAGACCCCAACAACTTTTTATCTACCAAGATATCTCCAGTGTTTCGGTCGTCTACAACTCCATTTCCATCCCCCCTCGCCCCTTCCCAAGCCAGCCACACACAAAACTATTGTTAAGTTCCAACTCTACCACATAGAGTCTCATTGATATCAAGTTAACATCTACCCCTTTCTCTTCCCATTCAGTTTCCTAAAATGGACGTTTATGTTGTTTGTGAAGTCACTTTAGATACGAAGTGTAGTCATTCCCATCAAATAATATTTTGTCTCTTAAAGAAACAGTTTGTTGTATTGTGGAAACGCTTCCGAACTGTTGTAATCTTTTTTAGTTTCTTTTTTTTTTACGAGCCAGTGGCGCACTCAGAAGCTTACCTAAGGGTCGATTACACTGGGCGAGATTACTAGCTGGGTATGTAGCCATTCAATGCTATTATTTTTGTACTTTTTTTTTTTCAAATCTGAATTTCGTTGGCACTTTTTTTTTTAATCTGTTGTAACAATATATCTAGTTGTGAGCCTGGTGTTAAAATGCAGTCCATGCATCCAACACCTATTTATTGTTCTATATATATTGGCTGTAATTTACATAATTTAAAATGTTACTTAAACTATTTTCTATCTTTGGGGGAGAAGGATATTCCCTTCCACTTACTCTCTCAGGGATTTCTGCTCACCCCCTAACCCCCGTCTAAGCCACTTTGACTAGCAACTCTATTCTATTCTTAACAACAAACAGAAATAGTATGAATCAACGAAGCATTTTTATTTAAAAAATATACCGGTTAGTTTGAAAATGCACACACACACACACATATATATAAATTTATTTATTGTCATAATTTGGTTAGGAATCACCATAATAAGCTTTGTTTTTTTTCAAAGAGGAATTGTATGAATATTTTTTAATGGTACCCGAATAGTAAATGTTCTATATTGATGTAGTTTTGACGTGGCCTACCTGTGTACCATCATGCATGGCATACATTATTGTGTATATGCAAGTTATAGCTTAACCTTCAAAGGAAAATAATCTTTCAACACATTTTAATAAAACATATCCCGCCTTGGCGGCCATGTGGTCTAAAGCCTTGCTCTCACAATAGACTAGACTGCCGAAGACGGGTAGGTCAAGGTTTCAATCCCTTTCACAAGTATGAGGGTGGCTTTTTCCTCAATGGTATTCCACTATCCCTCAAAACAAATCTGGGCAGACATACTCTGAACTCAACCTTTCTGATCACGAACTCAATTCCATAATTAGTGTGTATAAATAAACCGAGCAGGTAGTAAGACGCGGTGCTAAAAAGAAAGGTTAAAATAATATTTTGATATTATGTTTAAGTTAGCCTCTAATTTAATTTCGCGTTTCACCACACAATTTAAACCAATAATGGTTTAATATTTAATAATATTTTAAGTTTTTTTTTCCTTTGGTTAATTTTATATTCTCTAAATAGCTGCAATGGTTGTTTAGAAAAAGAATATATATATAGTGTGGTTTTCAATTTCATCTCTAGATGTTTTCTGTGCTGAAGCATTTCTTGATAATTAGTATTTTATTCTAAGGTTAGATGGCTTAACTATATTTTTCGCATTAATATCATCTCAGGGTATTTAAACAAAATAGTTTTCCAACTTATTGACAATTTAAGAAGATTTTGACAAAAAAAAAGATAATAAACATATGTATGTATATGAGGAACCAACTCAAATGGGTGGTTATGGAAAAATTATCAACGACTGTTCAAAAAATAAAATAAACATTGACTCGAAAAATATATGAGATTAAAAATTAAAATGGTGTGGTTAAAAAGAAAAATCATTTCTCCCTCTCTTACATGTAGATTTTGGAAATGGTGGTGTATGTATTACCTATAGAACCGTTTTGCCCCAGTCTACGATCTCGTTTAGGGGGACTTCATAGCTTATTCACTTTTAGTAGTAGTTCGTTCGTTTTTCTCCTTATTTTGTTGGTCGTTCATTTCTGGTGTTTACTATCGAGCTCGTTATTCCCAATGTCAACGGAATAATTTGATATAGGTACGGCCATTTTCAAACGTGGCTCATGATTTAGTTAGAGAAAGAGAACGAATCAAGCATCATACATGTGTGATCTACTTTTGTTTCAATTAACATTTACATAATCTATACTGGCGGTGTCAGACTCATAACGAACTGGATTTCTGATGGTGGGGGAGTTCAAAATTTGAATTTCAACATGTAGCATTTAATTTGGTATTTTAAATGCTTACTTTTGCTCGAGTTTTTTCTGTTCTCTCTCCATACTCTTGTAGGTGCACTTACACTAAAAGTACCACCCCTTCCTTTACTTCATAGACTAAGCCAACTTAATCATAATATTATATACTAGACCCTTCACCCCCCTCCCCCGCATTATTATTTTCAACACACATATTGAAGAATCATCATAGACTCTACCATAAAATATGAGTGACTATCGACATTTTTATGAGGAATAAATTAAATTAAAACAAAAATTCAAAATAAAATATAGCCTATGTTACTCGCTGATAATGTAGCTTTATATTGGTGGAATAATTTTTAAAATAGGTCCAGTAGTTTTTGTGTTTATCCATTACAAAAAAAAAACTTTCCTCTTTATAATATTAGTGTAGATTTTCCTCATTGATGGGCAAGTTTACAAAATGTATGGCTTATCTAGTCATGATTTCTGGTCACATGAAGGTCACGGCTCAAATCACACCTGAATGAATTGAGATTTTTTTTTTTACTTAGTTGATTTCCCACTCTCCCCCCATGCCTATGCAGAGAGATTTCCTATTATAGCACCTTGCTCATCTTTACACCATAAGCCTCAGTAAAACATGTCAAGGCAGGCGGTTAGTAAGATGCGTAGTGTTATAACAAATATATATATATATATATATTAATTTAATCAAATCAGGTTAACAAATTATAGCCCAATGAGCACGGTAATATATTATACTATTCGCTATTATTATTATTATGTATTATTATTAATATGTTTTCCAAAATATAAAAATAAACATTTTTGTACATATCTTTTAAAAGCATCTCGGTAATTGAGAACTTTCCAAACTTGGCACATTCATAAATTTGGTAAAGTATGGAGAAACGAATGTGTAAATGGTTAAAGCAAGTGGAAACAAGGAAAAGGAGGGGTAGGGAGGTGGAAAAAAAAATAGTAAAAAGAAAGAAAATAAAAGGAAAATAAATCAAACTAACTGCAATGGAAAGTAGGGAGACAATCTAACGACACCATATAATATCTTGAAATTAAGTTTAAGAAGAAATGGTCTGGTAGTGGCAGAATTTCTGGTAGAGGAAGAAAGGAAGAGAGAGAGGAGGGGTGGAGAAGGGACCATGGCACTGTAAAAAAAAGGGGGGGGGGTCTCTTACAAGAATTGAGAAACAAGAGCCAAAAACCAAACTACCTTTAAAAGAAAATGTTATCTATGGAACTTAACTTTTTTAATTTTGCAAATTTTTTAAGTGAGAAAAAACACTTTTGAAGGCATATTGATAAAATATTAATGTGAAAATATGGATTCAGAGTGATTCCTGTAATATTATTAAAGGTGGAGATAGATGTAGAGTCGGTAACACAAAAAATAAGATACTTAATTTATAAATATAGTACTTTTCTCAACGTTCCTTTTAAATTTAAATTTTTAAGATGTATTTGTTACACTGTGCCCTACTAGATATACAGGATATGTACAATTAATTACAATAATAAAGTAGTGAGGAGGCAGGTATATTTTAGCAAAAATATACCGGCATTTTTCTAGAGAAAAAATAGGATATCATTTGAATAAACCACCCCCAATACACCAAGTATGGATTATATCATAATGACTTTCACATCAACAACAAACCAGAATAGATTACCTTGACGTAAGGTCCGGGTGCCTCTAACGTTTCCCGTCACATGGAACACTCCGCAGATATTTAGCCTGGCCCGATAAAGGTGGATTTACTTATCGTGGTAGCATGCCCACGATAAAGTTCGTTCACGGTAGGAGTTTACCTGGGAAAGGACTTTTTTCCCTACCAGAAATCTATTATATAGTAGGATATTGGTAAG
>CABFVX010001868.1:126973-138541 GCA_902151425.1 Timema shepardi | reverse complement strand
AAACCTCCACTGGAGTGATATTTTTTCCCTGTGTAGGAATCATGGCTTCCTTGTTTGATCTGAAACATCTCGTGGACATGATGTCCATTGGTACATTGATGGCCTACAGCATAGTAGCGGCTTGCGTCATGTTACTGAGGTAAATAACATATCAGTATTTCTTTTCGGTAGAGTGATAAAAAAATATTCAACGTAAATGGGGGGATTAACATGTAAGTTTGGAAGAACGGTTTCGAATTCCTTGTCCAGGAGCTATTTTTTAAAATTTGTCATTAAGTAAACGGTGGAGTTGAGAGATATAAACTCAATACTATCCTACGACCCTGGTTGATTTTAGTTTAGGACGGCAGGTCTGTGATTTAACAGTTACTCAGGTGAGGATATGCATTTTGTTGTTCTAAATAAACCAAATAATTTTCCATCAGAATCATAGATTAAGTTTCGTCAGATGATGATCTCAACCGTTTTATAATATCGGGGAATACCTTTCTAAAATTCAATAACAACTTTTTCTCTTCATTTACAAAAATATATCATCTAATTCTTCTATGCTCATGAAAAATAATAAACCACTGTTGATACCACCATGTGAAGAAAGTTAATCTTTTATTTTTCTACTGGAGGAAATATTTGATTTATTTTAGACAAAAATAATATTTTGTTATAAAAACTGACAATAAACATCACTTAACTCGCGTTCCCATTTAAAAAGCTCTTCTCCCTCCACGGATAGCACTTAAATTAGGTAGGTAATAAAGTTAGAACTAGACGTCAAATTATGGTGGGTGTTTTCTGTATTTGAATTTTTTTTTATATAAAATAAGTGGAAGTGCTATCATATTTTAAATAAATAGTACGACACAATCGTACATACTTTCTCTAGCAGTGTATTAAAATGGTGACGAAATTTTCAAAAATCCGTTATCAGTTAACAGACCCTAAATAAGATGTCCTCAAAATAGTAAATATGTTTATGAAAAATTGTTCATATTCTGAATAAAATTGCTAACGTCAGCTTAAAAAAAGATAATAAAGTATTCAAAAATAAGTCGTCAGTAAATTACCCTTAAATCAATTGTCTCTTAAAATTACAGGTATGCGGTGTTATTTAAAATGCTAATCACTCACCTGATATTTTGAACAATTTCAAACAATTTTTGAAAATTTTTAAATACTCAATAATTTTTCTATTGAACTCAAATAACAGTAGTTATGTTATTTTTTCAGATACGAAGAGGATGAAGATTCTGAAATAATGATTCCTGTGTCTTATTCAGAACTTATCAGAAGTGAATTACAACATGGATCGATTCTTACGAAACTCAAGGGAGCAATCAATAGTTTCTTTAATCTATACAGATACAGGCAGTCTAACAAATCGACAGCTTCGTTGGTCAGCATGGAGGTCTTGATTTACTGTGAGTAGCTTGGTACACAGAGCACGTGTTTGTATGGGAGTATAAAACGAGGGAGATGCGGGAATTGACACCCCTTGGAAATTTGTTGCCCACTCTCACGATTTAACAAAAAACTAATCTAGTCCTGTTTGTAAAGAATTAAAGTCAATGCAATTGATAGGGGGCTCGAATTACGCGCACTTCATTTTTTAAGTTATCTATAATTGATGACAGATAAGCTTGTGTGAAGTTACACCCTGTACAGCACTTCCTCACTCTTCAAAAGGCACTTAATTTCTCCATGGCATGTCTCTTACTCACCTATAGAACAACTAAAAGAGCGTAATAATATGTGGTTTTAATTTGATTGAGCGAGAGAATTATTCATTAATGTGTGCGTAAGTGGACATGGTGAGATCCTACCTGCTTCTGAAGATCCGGTGATGCAGTAACCCAAGTAGGCCTACCTGGGGTTGTGATGGGATGATCTTGGTGGATTTTGATCAGACGCACATTTACGCAAGTTAGGATGAAATTGGGGTTATTTAAATTGGCGAAAGAGAGTGCAAAACACTAAGAGAAACTGAGGAGTTGAGCCACGGTGGGGACGCACGTCCACCTTTGAGGAAAACACTTTGCGAACTAACAGGAAACGCGCGTAAAAATACGAAAGAGCAATTGTACCACCCTTACAAAATATAACTTAATGAAAGAAAAAGCGGTAAACAGAAAAATGTGATAATTACTTAAAGTAATAATGAATGAATATAAGAAATATTTAATTAAGTAAACAATAATGAAATTGATACTAAAATAATAAAATATAAAGAAATAAATACTAAACATTATGTCTTTGTGTGTTCAGTCATAGGTTGTGGATGTCTGACTGCTGTCATTGTCCACGCAGGGGATCAGATCAACAATCTCAACGTCCTAGCGATTACTGGATTAGTAATATTCTCCTTGGTTTTAATATTCATCATTACATCGATAGCACTTCAACCTACATCCAGTAAAAAACTGTCGTTCACGGTACGCACAATTATTATCAATATATGGATGGTGTTGATAGAATGCTAAGGAAGTATATTCTGGCAAAGTCAAATTTTCATATAAAAAATAATAGATATAATTTTAATTTCATCTTATTTATACACTGCAAATTTCAGATAATGGCTGTTCTTACAATTTGAGAGTTATTTATGCTAGTGTTATGATAGATATTACATACAGTAAAAATATCGAAACTCAATGTTCAAAACTTAGCTCTAAGAGTTTGCAAATATTGTACCCACGTACAAAATTATATTATGTTGAATTTATATTAATGTGGGAGCCCTGGAGAGTATTCTTCCAACTTATTCTTGAGAGTATAAATCGGTTTTAAAGAAAAAAGGTTCCAACAGTAAAATATTCCAAAACCTAGGCACTTCAAAATTAAATGAGTTTTCAAAATGTACGGTTCAAAGCTTTCAAAGAAGCTCTATCTAGTTCCCCATACACTAAACTATAAAAAAAATAAGCTAAACTAAGCGAATAGGCTAATATCCTATATATTTAATTAACACTCCTTTTTCTAATGCCAATACATCCTATAAAATTTATTTTAATTACCCTTATAATAGGAACGTCTATCTCTAAATCCATCTAACTCTTGATTTATGTGCTTTAACTAAAAACATTTATTCAATTGGGTTGGAAAAAACTTTAAACTTAAACTCAGAAAAAAAAATTGTATGGAATTCCACCCGGACTTTCTCCCTCTATTGTTTAAAAATGGAGATATTTACTCAAAACCCGCAACATATGGGAAACGAAATAATATACACCAGCAATCCCGAGTAAAAATTGCATTATACTTAGGTTCAACCTATTTTGACTCCCGTATTTAGTTTTCTTTTTTTCTTTTTGAAGAATTAAAGTCCACACTATTATATTTGGATGAAAAAAAGATCGATATTGGGTTTACAAGGGTCAATACTTTGTATTAAAACATCGACTTTCCAATTCCGGTTAAAAATTTTGACATTTTATTAGGGGTTGCACATCTTATGGTTATCGCATTTTTATTAAATTCCTAATTTATAAATTTAGACCAATAAATAATTTAAATATTGACTATTGAATCTAAAATGATAGAGATAGATCATTGCTGTGCAAACATTTCCCCTAAGGGGTTAAAGAGAAAAAAACTTTTTGAGAGACTTATCTACTTACTCTATGAAATTTGAGAATTATTGCGTTAAAACTTAATTAGTATACCTGTACAGAGTACAACTAAAACTCACAAAATTGTATTAATATATTTGCCAATATCTTCGAAACTATTGGTTTTATAAAGATATATTTCAAATAAAAGTTTTCTATTTTTAATATTGGGGATTACTACAATTTTTCAATAATAAGTTATTAGTTAGTATCTCAAATAGTTGTGCAAATATGGATAGTTCTGCTTCTGTAAGGTACACTAAAATTCATTTTCATAGGAAAATGAAAATTGCCATTTTGCTTACAATCTTAATTAACGCCTAGATATGAATTTTAATCAAAATCATTAGAACTGATTTTGAAAAAAATTGATATTTTTTCTATTTTCTTCCTTTATTACACTACTCTTAATATTAGTGTTAGACAGACAGACACACAGACACAGAGACATACTGCATTGCCCAAAAAACACTTTTCAGGGTTCGGGGGGTCATGAAACGTCGACATCTATCAACATATCTGGTATTAAAAAAAATTTACAGTCGCAATACTTTACCTTTATTGTTCTAAAGTGTGTATATATATATATGTTTAGCTTGAAAATTATTGGTTTTATAAAATATGATTCAAATAAAATATTTTCATTATAAATAGACTTACATATTTGCAATTATAAGTAATTTCATATCTCAAAGAAGTACGGAGATATGAAAAATAATAAGAATTTATGCATCAGACCGGAACCCTTAAAGTAAGAGTAGACATTTTGTGTATAAGTCTAATATTGGTCCATGCTTTGAAATTAAATTTAATCAAAATGGTTAGAACCGATTTTGATAAAATCAATTTTTTCTCTTTTTGCCCTTCAGTAACTTCGCTTAATTTTAGGGTTAGATATCAATTCCAAAAATCCCTTGGGGCACCCCATGAAAATCCTAGATACCAAGTTTTAGCCAAATCGGTAAAATAGTTTATTCTCTAGCCTGAGGTACAGACAGACGGAAATTCAAAAACTACTTTTTTGGATTTGGGGGGGTCATGAAACGTCGAAATTCATCAAGATCTCGAGTTCAATTGTTTTGAAGATCACAATATATTCTCTACCCGTAAGATAGCGATAAATGAAAAATGCCACGATTTGACGTATGAATTAATGGAAATTGTTTCGGTAAAATTTTTATAGTTGCAAAAAAAAGTTAATATTCCTATCGCGTGCCTAATGTAGTTGATGCAGAGTGCCCAGCCCTATCCAGTCACCAAAACTCCATTCACTATCTGACGTAATGTTTTGGATAAATGACGACACATTTCTATAAAACAAGCAAAATCCCGTCATTTGAACTACACCAACACTTTGGTTTGTTTTTGCATATACTCTATATATTCCTCAAGTATAGTCCAATTTTATTGGAAAAAACCTTTTAGAAAATGCAAATATAAATGTTTTGTTGTCGACAGTTATAAACAAAATGAACGCCGATTTTGACGTGAAGTCATGGACTTTCATAAGCGTTTCTTTCCTTCTGACCAAACTCTGTTTATCTTATTAATAGAAATTTATTAAAACAGTGGTCACAAACTCAAATTAGTCAAAGGGTTAGATTCAGAAGCTCGGGAGGTGTTGCAGGCCACGGACTATAGAAATATGTTTGCTTAAATAGATTCCATACTTTTTTTCAGTTAAACTTACTATTATTATTAGCACCGCGTCTTACTACCCGTTCGTGTTATAAGCACTTACGCTAATGTGTAATGGTAGGGTTATTGTGGGAGGAAATGGGGGACCTACAGTTAAACGTGGAATCCGAACCACGGTGGAGACCTGGTATTCCCCACATTCACAAGTTGTGATTAATACACGTCTTGTCAGAGGTGAAGAAAGGGTCTTTCAATCAGATAAATCTGTGCCAGGACCGAGGATTGAACCCTGAACCCCCAGCACATAAGTCCGACACCTTACCTCTAGACCACCAGGTCACTGACTACATCTTACTATCCATCCAGAATATGCACAATTTAACTACGCCAATGTGTATGGGATTGGGAAGATATAATTTAGAGTGAATGTAACCGCATTTGATGAAATGTGGGACAAAAGCACCCTCAGTATATTCGACTGGAATTTGAACCCTGACCTCACAGATATTGTCAAACTAGATCAGAATGGTCTGATGATCAATCCGCGTGCCCACCGATGTGGATCTATGATAATTATTTGATGCTATGCATTTAAAATCATTAATATTGAAAACTTATATTATTACAAATATTTACATGGGTTAGTGAAACAATATTTATTAAATTATGTAAATAAAAATTCTCACGATCAAGTATTTAAAGTGATGGCAAATATATAATCGCATTTAAATAATTCTAAATTATATTTCGTCATTCAAAATTAAGAATACACTAAAATTAAACTATTATATTTTGTGTGCGTACACGACTGCAGAATGTATAGTATTATAAAAACACCGCAAACGAGTAAGCAATCAGATAAGTCTCGCAAAATATATGAGGCCATAACTTTGCAAGTCCTGCTTTTAAAAAATGTGCGGCAACTGTTTCCTTTTTAGTTTTTATAATTTGTAAGTGGTGCCCCGGTTAGGTCATGATCCCAAATATCTACGCGAATGTATACATTCTGCAAAATGCTGCATACGCACTACCGACTCACAATAGATTGTTTTAATATTTGGTTAATTGATTTGTGTATTGTTACAGGTTCCATTTGTTCCTTTCCTTCCGGGTCTGAGTATATTAATTAACATATATCTGATGATGAGTCTCGACTCTCAGACGTGGATCAGATTCATAGTCTGGATGATTGTTGGTAAGTCAATAAATATGTTACAGTCCAATTTTCATAGGAAGAGCCTTATCTGACAGACGGAAAAAAGTTAGTTGATCTTCTTATTCATACTTCAGGTCGTGTGATCTGCAGCTGTCACTTTCGATAGATAGGGTTAATGAGTTTAAATAAGTTAACAAGCAATACTGTTATTTTATTATTATTATTATTATTATTATTATTATTATTATTATTATTACTCGTTCGGGTTGTACGCTTTAAGTACTAATTACGCTAATGGATTATAAATTGGGGAGGTTTGATTAGAGGAAGTGAACCCTCATTTGCGTGGAGCGAGAGTGAAAAATCATTTAGGAAAAAGAAAGTTCACCGGACCGACTTTCGAACCTTGATCTAACTGCCCTCAGCAGTCTAGATCAACACGACTAGAGCGTTAGCCAACTACGCTACCGAGGCGGGTTATTAGATTATAAATTATGAAAATAATACAGTCGAGAAATGTGTGTTTTACTCGGTCAGTAAGCTGTCGACAGCTCGCCTGCTGTAAAGGAATATGAAACTCAGAATTTAAAAACACAATAATTTTACCGGTTAGTCTCTAAGAGTGTGAAATGTAATTTCTTACCTTAAAAGAAGAATTTTTTTTAGCGTATTTGAAAACAAAGTGCTTAGGAATATACTTAGTCTATAAAGGAATGAGGCTACTGCGTAATGGAGGAAGTTAAATAACGATAAATTACATATCCTGTATTCATAACAAGATTTTTTTAGGATAGTCAAGTCTTTTTAAGGTAGAGACGTAGGGAACGCGATAAAAGGACAGTGTTTTTTTAGTTTTTATAGTGAAATTGTTTTTTAGCCAAAATAAATCAAACCTTTCTCCTTTAGAACCTACAGTCTTTGAGGAAAATTGCTTTTTTTGTAACGATTTTAAAATATATTTATTTCCATAATCCACATCTTAATTCTATCCTGCCTATCTTTATTTCATTCTAATGAGGAAAGTAGAATTTAAAAGGTCACGTGTAAGGACATTGAAGGACTTGCTGAGCGCTGCTGTATTTGACTCTTACTCGGGATTTCAAGATTCAAATCTCAGCCAGGTGGAATAGGACTTCTTAATCTACTGTCTTATTTTCTAACAATCTCTATAGGTAAATAATGGTGCATTTTATATTAATTATTCATTTCCACTAAGATTTATTTTATGTACCACGTCTTACTACTCATACGGCTATTATCCATATCTACAATAGTGTGGTAATGATGAGAGAGCTAGAATTTAAAGGAAGTGTAACCACATTTGTGTGAATGGAGTGTGGGAAACAACTTAGGAAATATCACCTTTGGATACCCGGCCGGAATTCAAACCCCTGACCCCAGTACTCGCGAACTAGAAACAGACAGACATATGTCTGCTCTGGCTAGTAATTAAATCTAAGAACTGTATTTCATTGACATTATTTGACATGTTTACTTCCCCAGGTTTCGTAATTTACTTCGGATATGGTATTTGGCAAAGTTCTGGGGCTTCCCCCAGACCAGAAAAACATCAAGAGGAGGAAACGATCAACAGTGATGAATTGTACTCCGGCTAAGACTGAAGACTAAAAAAAACATTAAATACAATCGCATCGATCCGTTATCGGTGATTCAAAGAGGGTCCAAGTCTAATTTAACCTATTCTTACGCCAGTCCGTGTTTACTGCAGAGGGAACTTTTAAAATGGTTGAAGGTTATTTGCGGCCACCCGAGTTGTTTACCTCAAAAGATACAGTTAAATTGCAGTCCCACATTTTTAGAGCCACGTATGAATTGCGGCACCTGCTGTTGACCTAACCTAACCTAACCTAACAACCCTTCAATTTTTTTCCCAAAACTATTGAACAACAATAACTGAGGAAGTGTGGATATTACTAGGGATGTTGGCATGAGACAATAATAATTTCTATCTGAAATTTAAGACAGCATGATATAAAGAAAACACACTGCTAATAAGGTGGATACGACTCTTACCTCTCTCTCTCAAGTGAGCGGGACGCAATTCGTACGTGTCTCTCTCAAAAAACCGGTCCGCAACTCGTACACGATTTCAAGATTAGGCCGTAGCTCACCTACACAGTTTAAAATACATCCTTTTGGACCACTTCAAGATAAGAGTTGCCTATTTTCAATGTTGGCTGCGCAAAGTCTTCTTAGATGCTTTAAATTGTTCTTCCAAAGGCAAATTGACAGCGCAAAAGAGGTTAGGCTTCCATGCTTGTTCAAGTTACAGGTATTGCAGTGTAGCCCAGTGTTAGTGAAGACTTTTCAAATATACAATTTTTTTTAGAGACCTCGAACATTTTTTTATGACATCGGGTAGGGGATTTTCTAATCCCTCTAATCTTTAAGTATATTCTATATTCGAGGATTCGAGAAAATTTCAAATTCGAAATTCTTACGTCCTTAATTTTTTAATTTTTTTTCAATTTCTTAATTGAAATTTGTTAGTGGGCTCTAATACCGTTTATTAGTGGTTCAGAACCATTTATAGTTGTAGGATGAACTTAACACCTAGACACCAGACCATTAATTTAACACTTAACCGAATGTATGAATGTTATAATAAATGGATGGTAAGAAATAATGTTAACATTAATTTTAATTAGTATTTTATATTTATTTAGTTTTTCTCCTATGTTCATGATTTTTTCCAAGATTCAGATTTTGATTCGAAAGTAAATCGTAGATCAGGATTAGAGAGTTGGAATCATAAAATAGTGGAGTTTATTCGACTCTAGTATATATTTATATAGTCTATATATAAATAAAATTAAGATTTTGTGTGTCGGTCATAAGCGTTGTGCGAAATATACTGCACACAGCATCTGTCCAAGAACATGTGCACCTCTAATCAAGAAATCTAAAACTTGGATTTGATTTCTTTAAATTAATTAAAAACTGGATCGTAAGAAATAAAATGAATGGTTTTTTTTATTCTGTCTGTTCGAAGCAAAGAAAAGCACTGCCCGTGGTAACCATGCAAATGATTATTAAAAATGCGCAAACTTTAAGTTAATCTTCGAGGTAATTGCCTTTACAGTATTTTTTATATTATAATCAGTTTAATCTAACTAGAGAAATTGATCCTTAAATAAATTGTCGTTTTACAAAATTGATACTTTCCTTTTGAATATTTTTAAAATTTACATGTTTTTGGCTTCCACAGTGTAGATTCCTAGATTAAAAAAAGTTAGGAATATCGGTTCTGTAGAATTCCATAAATGACTGTCGAAAGGAATCGCTACACGTTTTAAAGACAGTAGAAACTCTGTTATCCGAAATAAAGGGGGCGCACCCAACATAGGATGAACTAAATTTGGGATAATTTGTTAATTTAAGTTATGATTGTTTACATAAACATTTATTCAGAAACGCGTTTTAGTTAAATATTTTGAAAATGTATACATTATATATAATACGTAAGTCGAGGAGACGTAAGTTATCATACTTGTTTTTCCGAATTGTTGTATGGATTAAAAATTATTTGAATTTACTGTCAAAATCGTTTCAATAGTAATTAAGTTTTCCATTTATTTCATGTAGATAAATAAATAAAATTATTTCACCTAAAAAAAGAGTTTCGGTTAACCAGTGTTACGGCTAAGCAAAGTTGGGTTGGCTGAGGTTCTACTGTATAGTGCAGAAATGTTATTACAGTAAGTTAATGACCTAATATCGAATCGCAAGGCCTGCAATTTGTCATCTCTTGTGTTTTACCAAGTGCCGTTTTATTCGTGGTAGATAATGTTAAATTCTAGTTACCGGTTAAAAACAGTGAACTATAGACAAATTAAACACTTTTACCACATTTATAAAAAATACAACATAAATGAAAAATAATTATTTTAAAACTAAAAATCTATTTCAATTAATCCAATTTCTTTGTTGTATGGTTAGGAATAAAGAACCCCGTATTTATTTCCCTAGCTAAGTAAAACGTAATCTTTAATTTAATATCCACTTGTTTGGGTTTGAAACTGACTCCTAAACGTTTGGAAAGCTGAAAATATATTGATTAGAGATCAAATAAAATATATGAACTCGAAGTTTAGTTTTTAGATGTTGTAAAATGAAAAGTTTTTCTTCTTTTCAGTAAAAAATTATTAAATGTACTATTTAGTTATTCCAATATGATTGCTTTTATCTTTGTATTTTTGTTTTCCTTTAAATACAACCAAATTAATATACAATATATTCATATATTATTAATTAAATGTATTTGTTTCCAGTGGTTAGAGGGCCGTATCACTGAAACATCCCCACTATAGCCCTCTTGCCCACTATTGAGAAATAAAAAACTCCTTTCCTTTACATCCAGTGGTACACTCCATCACTACACAAACTTAACATTTAGTCCGCATGCTAAAGGTGTTGTTCGCACAACTATCGGGTTTTTTTACGAAACAAAACTTACTCTAAAAGGCTCTTACTTGTATGGCACTGGAGAGTTATTTGCAAAGGAGTTCAAAATCCAATTGTGCTATCAACAGATAAAGGAGTCTGAACCAATGAAACACCTAGCTACTCCAAAAGTGCATCGCTTTGAAAGGGAAAAAACCCAGTTGTACCGATTGCACTGATAAATTTACTTACAGACCATGCTGGCAAGATACCACACGGGCCATCCATAGATCACGTTACGCATTTTTTATGTATACTTTTGACACCCCTTTCCTTTTTTAACACCAAGTAAACATTTATCCTGACCCCTTCCTCCTTTCCATACCTGTGTTACGTAACTTTTCACATCAAGAGTGAATGTTATATTTCATAGGGTCGTTTTTGTGACAATAATAGATGTAATCAAATTTAATTCAGCTCAAAATCAATTTTAAATCATGAATAATTCACCTCGGTGGCGTAGTTGGCTAACGCACTAGTCGTGTTGAGCCCGACTGCTGAGGACGGGGAGATCGAGGTTCGAATCTCGATCGGGTGAACTGGGGTGATTTTTCCTAAATGGTTTTCCACTCTCCATCCACTCAGATGCGGGTTCATTTCCTCTAATTCAACCTTCCCAATTCCTAAACCATTAGCGTAGTTAGTACTTAAAGCGTATAAACCGAACGGGTAGTAAGACGTGGTGCTAAATATTAATATATATAT